>BPTQ01000002.1:139502165-139504837 GCA_019973895.1 Chrysanthemum seticuspe
TTTGTTGTTTTTTGTTAGCGTAAGCATGCGTAACTACGTTTTTTAAATAATGTTATTTGTTTTGTTGTTATAAGTATTTGTTTGTTGTTTTTCAAACAATATTATATGTTACTTTTTAATTTTTTTTTTATTTTTAATAAAATAAATGATTATAAATAATTGTATGGGTTTCATGGATGGTTAATAAGACATCATACATAATTTTTACTACTTTAATTAATATATGCATGTTTGTATAGTTGTAGATAATGAAAATGTATTAAAGTGATATAACAATTAACTTAAATTCTAAACAAAGCTTCTTTGTAGACAACATTAGTTGTTGATGTGCTCAAGTCGTGCAGTAAACAATGTGATTAGCTCAGTGTTCACGCCCCATCAAATTGACGATTTTACATAATTAAGATATAAAGTTACATGTTTTTTTTTTTTTTATCAAAATGACGATTTCACATGAGTGAAGCTTAAGCCTAGAAAACGTAAATAACTTTGGGAATTGGTTACCAAGTCCAATTTTACCAAAGTACAGTTTTACCATCTATGGTGTCACACAACCATTGGTCCTGAACTGAATATAATCCAAGGGCATGTACAGACTATTTCACATACGTTTAATAATCATCCTTTCAGCTGCTTTTTTTAGCTGTTATCATCATTGTCGTTGTTGGTATTGTTTCTGTGATAAAAAACTAAAGAACTTCGATAAGATTGATGAATGGGAGATGTAGGCCCACACAGATATTCCTACAATGAGTTACAGAAAGCTATAAAGGGCTTTAGAGATGATGGATTGCCAGGACGTGGAGGGTTGGGAGTGTTTACAAAGGGGTTTTGCCTAATTCAAAAACCTTAGTAGTAGTTGAGGCGGGTTTCATATGAATCACAACAGGGTATGTGGGCTTTTGTATCAGAGATATCAACTAGTGGCCGCCTCAAACATAGAAATTTGGTTCAGTTGTTAGGTTGGTGTAGAAAGACTGAAAGAGAGTTTCTTGTATATGACTTCATGGCTAATGGTCGTTTAGATAAGTATATTTATGATGATCCTGAACTTACTTTAACTTGGGAAAAATGATTCAAGGTTATAATGGATGTAGCTAGTGGATTATTGTATTTACATAAAGAAAGGGATCAACAGTGCTTCATAGGGATATTAAAGCAGGTAAAGTGTAGTTAGATTCAGAGCTAAATGGACGTTTAGGTGATTTAGGGTTGACTAAGTTATGTGAACGCGGATCAAACTCGAGCACATCTAAAGTGGTGGGCCATCAGGTTATTTAGCTCCTGAGTTGACAAGAACATGCAAGCACCACAAGCTCAGATGTGTTTGCATATGGCGCGTTGTTGTTAGAGGTGGTGTGCGGGCGAAGACCTACTGAACTGAAGGCGCTGTCTGAGTAGCTCATTTTGGTAATTATCAAGTTAGGGCGAATGTGTTATAGTAATGCACCTTCGATACATTCCACTTTGAGGCAGGTTGTTAGGTACTTGGAAGGGGAGATTCCATTTCCTGAAGGTTTTGCTCCACTGTGTGAGGCTAGTGAGAAGAGTAGTCACGGGTGAGTTTTTGAGGATTATGTGCATTCTTATCCATCTTCCTCTATTCTAGACAATGTAAGCAATTGGTCAGTGGGTGTTAAGGAAGAGTATGTTGATGTTGAAGCGAGTTTTAGTTCACCACACTCAATCTCCAGCAAGGAGGAGAGCATGTTAGAATTTACAATTTGTAATTTTTGGGCTAGTTTTGATTTTTTCTTCTTCAAAATTGAAGTTGTGTAGATTGCTGTATGTAGTAATGCAACTGTTTGTGCTTTTTTTTCGTTTCCAGAATCAAGGATTTTATCTAACATTTATCTGTCTTCTAACTACGCATTCAGGAGACATGCAGAGGAGGTTTATTTTTTGGGTTAAGGCAATGGTATATGGCATTGGAACAACATTTACTGATTTACATCAGCGTTTCTGACAGAATATCATGTCCATTACTAAGAATAGAATAGAACAAAAGATCGCTAACTTAGCTTACCTATAGTTGTACATTATTTTCACCATTTTCATCTTCACCATCTTTCAACCCATCAAAAATTTCTTGATCACCAAACCCTGCACATAAAACACTGTAAATAAAGGCCTAAGAAGTTAACACCTTTCTAAATATAAAGAGACCATAAACTATTGGCATTGTGTGATTCAATGGTTTATTTATATTACTAATATCAGAAACTCACATGCAATCAAATACCAGAGAAATATAAATCTTTCCACAATTGAAGAATCCGGAAATAAATGTCACAAAATACACGTCCCAAACCACTAGTTCTTTAAAAACTACCCAACTTTCTACCACTTCTACTTTTACCACTTTTATTACATGTTGATATCCATTCGATTCAATCGCTAGAAAACAAGATAAGATAAGAATCATTACCTGTACTATAAGACAGTCTTTGCGACTACATTTAGTCATTTACAACAAGGTTACGGTATATGGTAACGGAATTGGGTTTTTTATTTGGAGGAGACGTACAGAGGACTTACGCATCAATCTTCTGTCTATTTACAATCTATTTTAGGAACTAAGACCTTTGCTTTTTTTTCGTGTTTGTCAACGTAATGATGTATGTCGTTAGATGTGTTGAAGTTAAAACTTCTTCTTTTTTAGTTTTGATCGG
>BPTQ01000002.1:139511531-139543021 GCA_019973895.1 Chrysanthemum seticuspe
TCCGGAGCAGAATGTCTCACTATGTTACGGAGCGTTCTCAATCTAAAGTCTCCCAAGTTAGGAGCAGTGCAAATTCTCCCATGTTCGGAGTGTTCTTAAGTGTATATAATAGTTGTATGATGTACTGTTCGTACATTCGCATTGTTAGTCTCCTATCAGTAGGTAGTATGGATAGCGCTATTAGAGGTCGGCCAACCTCTCGTCCACTATGTTACGGGACGCATATTATTTATTCTAGGGGCTTTGCCTGGCATACATTATTATATACGTGGTGCAATATTGTGAATTATTATGGTAACTTATATTCGACTATTAGACGCACTATATTTTGTGCAATGGGTTGTGAACACACAGGTTGCAAGTTTTGTATGGGCGGAACTTGGAACTGAGTGGATTTACAATGCCTTTGCTTTGTGAACTCATTTGACAACGTGTGCATGAACATAAACTATACATATTTTGGCAGTGGATTGTGAATACACAGGTTGCAAGTTTTGTATGGGTGGAACTTGGAACTGAGTGGATTTACAATGCCTTTGCTTTGTGGACTATTCTAAATGACCAAAAACTTTGCCTTTCTTGCATGAACGCTCTTTAAAATCTTTACTTGTTAACGAAACTCTATGAACTCACTCAACCATTGTGATGACACTTTTAGCATGTTTTATCTCAGGTATCTAAGGCATTCACTTCATGGCATGCATGTGGACTTATCATAGAGTCGCGGTGTCGACGCGTCTCACCTATATTTTATGCACTTAACTATCGTTTGATTGTAACAAACTCGTTTTGATATATTAAAAATCTTTTGGGACCTAATCTTTGTAACTCTGATTATTTTAATGAATCAAACGATATTTTCAAAACGACACTTTAGGTCGTTCGATATAACTGTAACTTTGATGCTATGACAGTCCTCCCCAAGGTATTCCATTCCGCTGTAAAACAGGTAATTTGGGGGTGTGACAGATTGGTATCAGAGCATCGGTTATAGAGAACTAGGTTGCATCATTGACCCTAGACTATAACTACATTATCATAGCATCTCATCATATCATTATAAGTGCATACTCCTTATACATGCGGACTTATGACTCAACACCAAACATCATATGAGACGATTAGTCCAAGCATTGCATAGTTACTCCTAAATTATACATAGCCTGATCACCTATGTCTAATTCAGGAAGAATCATGCAATGAAGGGAGTAGTAGTCTCATATGTGTAAGCAATTCCGTAATCGAGCCAAATTTTCAAAAGATTTTCTTCAAACCACTTGTTTCCAGTTTGATCCGAGCGACAGTTCTTATTTGATGAGTTGCAAGGATCAAGCTAGAAACAAGTTGTTGCTCAAACCGATTTAGCCTAATCTCATGACAGTTCTTGTTTGATGAGTTGTGAGATTAAGTAAAAATCGGTTACCTAAAAATCTTTTGAGGGTTTTGCTCGAGAATGGGAAAGCTTGCCTCATCAAACCCAATCATAAGAAAGCATGTATTTAGGACGGGAAATGCTCACGATAGCACGAGAACGTACTTAGTTGGTTGAGGAACCCATATGCATGAGCATTGACATGATCATTTAGACTATACACGAGCATAAATTTTTAGAACCCTTGTCGAGATTCCGACTATTGTATCATTCATCGAATCACGAGGACGTGATTCCGCTGACATGGGAAGAATGTCACAATTCTCAATTTCCGGTCATTTCTCAAACTCAATATTCATCATATTAGTTCATGCATGGTTTTGCATTTCACGTTAAACGCATAAATTCTTATTAAATTAACGCTATCGTACGATCTTTCATTTTGAACAATTGATCCGACACTTCCCAAAACTTATCCTGATATATTTTTTTTATACTCAATTTAAGACCATAAAAATTTTATTATTAATTCACCCGGTGTTTTAATTTTATTGTGTATATAAATTGTTATATATAAATAATTACGACGGTTTTTGTAAATTCTACACGATAAATATTTATTCACTCAATACTTGTGAGAAATGTATTTTTATAATTTTTATGGCTTTGATATATTTTATTTTGTTCCGTAAAAATTTATTTTTAGCCAACGCTACACTTAATAATTATTTATATGTACCAAATACACAATATACGTAACCTTAATACATTTAAATTATCACAACTACACCTCATTCCTTTCTAATTTAGTCTTGCCGACCTCCCCATCCATGTCATCCTCCTTTGATACTTTAACTTGATCAATAAATTACAACTATGCCATTGAGAACAAGATATTTGCAATATACAACTTAATATCTAAACTAAGAACACATACTTCACATTTTGGAAGGTGAAAAATAAAAAGAATCCCTCCCCATCTTCCTTGTGGTTCGTCCAACATAAAAACAAGAAGAAGAAGATCAAGGTTTTTTCAAGTATCAAGTAATACATAGTCCTAGTGATAATCTAGTTAAGGTTTTGAAATAAAAACCAAAAGATTAATTAAGGCTTCATCATTTTCTTGCACATAACCATTCAAGTAAGTTTTTCATATAGTTTACTAATCTTTCTTGATCATTCATGGGTTATTTTTATGATCCTACAAGAAAACATGCATGTTACATATGAGTCTATACCACTTTCAATGTTTTTATTACTTATAATTAAGTTACATCATCCTATAAATTATCCCTTGTAACATATTACTTTTGGTGATGTCTAGGAACCCATGACACCCTAAGAAGGTGTATGGTAGGATTAGAATAGCTTCGGAGTTGTTTTGAATTGGTTAGAATAGGTTTTGCGCGAGAAAAACTCATTTCGACAAGTTTAATTAAGGGTCTGTTGGTTTCTGTGAAATCTGGAATTTCCGACAGTTGGTAAAAATTTTTGGGCTAGATATTTGGAAAATACACTTTAAAACGAAAACGTGACCGCTTGAACGGATTAAAACGGAGTTATAACGAAGAAGTTATGCTATTTTCAAATTTGACGTCGAAAACTATAAAATCCAGAAATTTCAGCATGTTATTTTAACTTGTTACGGGTTAAAAATGAGGCTTAAGCGTTATAAATTGTGTCGACTTATCAAAAATATATTAGTATACTTTGATACGAAGCTAAGGACATTTAAAACGTAGAAAACGGGCTTGTAACGATTAAATTACACGTGTTTACATAAAGTTGCCGTAACTATATTATATAAGAAAAACTAATATATTTCTATTAGACAAGTATTACGGCAACAAGTGACCATGTTGAGGGTCGTTTTTAACAATGATGTATACTTTTTATAACGTGATGTCTTATAGTAAAAGTAAGTTCACCTAGCCTATTTTCCAAAACGTCCAACCGTTCGTCAAGCGGAGTTGTAACGAATAAAATATAGTCACTCAAACTTTGCCGGAAATCACCCTTAAACAATATTTTGGACACAAGTACCATACTTTACCTATGTTTTTCTCCATGATCGAGACCTCTACGATAAAAACTTAAATTCTAAAACTTTGAGATGATGATACAAGCTTCTCAAAACCGTTGAGTTTGTTTCCTAACACTCGATGTGCACCATTTTACGACTAGCTTTTCAAGGTCGTTTAGTCGCTTTCATGAAATTGTCAAATGACATTATTTTACGACGAAAAGTTATAGATTCATAATAAACCACTAAATGATTATCGTAGGATATCATTTCGACGTAAATACTGATAAAGTGTTTTGTAACTTGACAAGAGGTCATAAACATATATTTCGACGATAAACTTTATTTTCCAAAAGGTACAAGTGGTATGGATATCATATGAGTTTGCATGCACGACATTGCTTCATGACTTACATTAGAGCATATCATTCATTATAGGTCGCGGTTAGACTGTTGCGTCTCATTTCTGTGCATCCACTTTGTCATCATAACTATTGCAACAGGTGAGTTCGTAGCCCCACTTTTACTCGTTTAATTGTTTTATAAACTCTTTGGGGGAGATACATGCTCAACTTCATGCTTTTACTTTACACTTATATGAACTTAAACTGTATTGTTTGAACTATCGTGAACTTGTTACTCTTTTGTTTCACTACTTATGTTAGTAAGTAGATTGTGTCCGAACTAAATTGATCACTATGTTATGAACGCTATTATTTAAATCACTTTCTTTGATTTTGAACCCTTCGACATGTATATTTGAGCTCTTTTAAATTGATTCGGACCCTTTAACATATAAGTGAACACTTTGGACTTGATATGAACCTTTTGACATATAGTTAAACTCTTTTAACTTGTATAAAGGACCCTTTTGATATATTTTAAACTTGTTTGACGTGATTTTGAACGCTTCGACTATCTTGAACCTTTTGATATTATTCGAACTCTTTGACTGTTCTGAACTTTTGGACTCGACTTAAATCTTCGAACTTAATTACGAACTTTTGAACGGAACTCTTGAACTTAAATACAAACTTATGACTTGTTTGAACTTATTGAACCGTACGTGTTATGACCTTGACCTAAAGTCTCCCATGATCGGAGCATCACTATAAAGTCTCCCTTGTTCGGAGCATCCCTATAAAGTCTCCCATGTTCGGAGCATCACTATAAAGTCTCCTTTGTTCGGAGCAATATTAAAGCCTCCCCGGTCCGGAGCAGAATGTCTCACTATGTTACGGAGCGTTCTCAATCTAAAGTCTCCCATGTTCGGAGCAGTGCAAATTCTCCCATGTTCGGAGTGTTCTTAATTGTATATAATAGTTGTATGATGTACTGTTCGTACATTCGCATTGTTAGTCTCCTATCAGTAGGTAGTATGGATAGCGCTATTAGAGGTCGGCCAACCTCTCGTCCACTATGTTACGGGACGCATATTATTTATTCTAGGGGCTTTGCCTGGCATACATTATTATATACGTGGTGCAATATTGTGAATTATTATGGTAACTTATATTCGACTATTAGACGCACTATATATTGTGCAATGGGTTGTGAACACACAGGTTGCAAGTTTTGTATGGGCAGAACTTTGAACTGAGTGGATTTACAATGCCTTTGCTTTGTGAACTCATTTGACAACGTGTGCATGAACATAAACTATACATATTTTGGCAGTGGATTGTGAATACACAGGTTGCAAGTTTTGTATGGGCGGAACTTGGAACTGAGTGGATTTACAATGCCTTTGCTTTGTGGACTATTCTAAATGACCAAAAACTTTGCCTTTGTTGCATGAACGCTCTTTAAAAGCTTTACTTGTTAACGAAACTCTATGAACTCACTCAACCATTGTGTTGACACTTTTAGCATGTTTTATCTCATGTATCTAAGGCATTCACTTCATGACATGCATGTGGACTTATCATAGAGTCGCGGTGTCGACGCGTCTCACCTATATTTTATGCACTTAACTATCGTTTGATTGTAACAAACTCGTTTTGATATATTAAAAATCTTTTGGGACCTAATCTTTGTAACTCTGATTATTTTAATGAATCAAACGATATTTTCAAAACGACACTTTAGGTCGTTCGATATAACTGTAACTTTGATGCTATGACAGTCCTCCCCAAGGTATTCCATTCCGCTGTAAAATAGGTAATTTGGGGGTGTGACACCTTCCTTTTATTACGCTTTTGCCTATTGTTTTTGTAGTATGCTATCTCTGTCCTTTCGCACTAGCACACATGCACTTGCCGGAGGTCTCGTTGGAAGTAGTCTCTTTACACACTGGTTTACCCTGGTGTAGGGGTAGGAAAAAAACCCTCATTCCCTGTCTAGGCGGGATTGGGTATGTTGTTGTTGTTGTATTTCTTTTTAAAAGTGAAAATTAGGATTCGTCAATAATTTTTGTTTTATTTTAAGAATTTTCTTTCAAAGTTTTTGCGATTCTAGACTCTGTAAGATAGTCTTTGATATACACAAAATTATTATGGCTGTTTGGTATCCGCAGTCATTTACTCTCGGTTGGTCAATGTATTCCCTATTGATCAATCCTGCAACAAAGTAAGGCTGTTTGGTCATGTAATCTCAGCGTCCCTCTCAGAATACAAGCATACTATAAAATACACATATTCCTCCAAATAATACCCAATATGAACCGTATCCCCTGAACATCTATAGTTTACAAATATTTTTACACTTAGTTTTACAACTAATTATAATTGACTTAATTAGGTAGAAAATTTTATCTATATTCTGTGTGTGGTTTACTTTATATTATTTAGATGATAAAACTATATTAGCTTTGAACTTATCAATCTACCCATCACATAATTGATTTTTTTTTTAAATTCTAATTCAGAAGAACATGATGAAGAAGACGAGTTTGTTTTTTCTGAAGATACAGAAAAGGATGTATCTGTTATCAAATACAAGAAATCAACCAAGAAGAGTATGTTTATTATTTTTGTATTTTTTTTTTTGACTTTTTAATAAGAAAATGATTTCCTTATTAAATACTCACATGTTTAATAAGAAAATCAGTTGCAAACTCGTTTATTTATTTTAAAAATTAATCAAACTTCATTTAATTTTTCAGGACCATTAAAAACGACTACTTCATCTAATAAATTTGTGATGAAAGAAATTGTTTGTAAAGAAAAGAAACCATTCAGAAAGAAGGGTAAAGTTTACTTGACTACAGAAAAATACATCCAACCAACAAATCTCAGAACAAGAAGCGCTCCTCTCAATTTCTATGAGGCAGTAAAGCACATATCAAAAATTCCTTGTCTCAAAGATTTTGTAGCAGAATTGGGTTTTAAAAAGATTTTAAATCTTAATATTGCTCTTATACCATCAAACCTAGCTTGGAAAATTTTAAGTTGCTACAATGAAAAAGAAAAATCGCTGGTTTTTAAAGGAGAAGAAATAAAGATTACAAGAGACTTGGTGCATGAGGTTTTAGGATTTCCAAAAGGAGATTTAAGAATTAATTTTGTAAAAAGATTAAATTACAAGACATTGAAGTTCAATCTTCAATCTTTTTGGAAACAATATGTTAACGAAGATGGAAAACTTATTGTGAAAACTGCCAATAGATCTTTTTCTAAAAACCTCAATGACTTCATTCAAGCAACTGATACAGTTAATGATGCTTTCAAGTTAAATTTCATTATTTTGTTGGTCACTACAATGATTTGTTCAAGTGCTGGAGGAGAATCAAACATGAGATTTCTACCATCACTTTTTGATCATTATGATAACATTATCAGAGTTGATTGGTGTGGTCTAATGATGGAATCTCTAGATCTAAATCCACCTAATCTAGATACGAATTCTGCAAATAAACAGTATTGTGGTCCAATAACATTTCTTACGGTATTTTTTTTTTAATATATATTTTGGTTTTTTTTTTAAACAAATATTTGAATTATTTTTTTCACAGTTGCTGTATATTAGATGGCTGTTTAAAAGAACCAAATCGAATGAAGATGTCATATAGTATTGCTCAACATAATTGCTGAGGAAAGTGGACTGTGAACATATAAGACTTAAAAAATTTTCTGAGTTTTTTGAAGATGATCGGGTTTTCTTCAGTGAGGAAGTTAATGATGGAATTGATCAACCAATTTTTGAATCTAGTGATGTTTTACTATTAGAGATTAAAAGAGTGTCAGAAGATCAATGTCAACATTTGAATTCTGAAGTGGAACAGGTAATCTTAAAAGTTTGATTATACTGTTTTTTAAAAAACATAATATTTGATTGTTATAACTCTTTTTATTCTTTTTATCAGAACAAAATTTGTGAAACTTCAAAACCTATACAAGCTGAAAGTGATAATTCATCATCAACTGAAGAAAACCATTTTTTTAATAATCATACTCCAATGAGGATTGAGAATTTTGGGAGTTCATCTTTGTTGGATGCTGCAAATGACCCTTCAGTTTATGATGATGACAATTCCTTCAATTTTGATTATCGAAATGAGGTATTCATTCATTTATAATAATATATTCATTTAGTCATTTATTAATAATATATTTTTTTAACGCAGAATAACCAGTTCCAACCTTTTCATGCGACTGAATTATCAGAAGATAACAACTTGAATCATGTTGATGTTCAAGAGGTATTAAATTGTTCAAGAACTTAAAATTTTTCTTAAGTTATTTTGTTCCAAACTGAAATATGTTATACTATTACTTTAAAGCAGCATGATGAGATTCAGATTAGCAACTTTGAAATTACAAAGCAAAAGCAGGTCAGATCGGCTATACTTGAGATACATACTTTAATAAGAAACTTATTACATAACTTTTTTTTTTTTTTTTTTTTTTTTTTTTTTTTAAGAAATGGATAACTTATTCTGTTAATTTGTTAATTTTTCAGGAAGCTATTTCTGATCTGAAAAGATGTATATCACATTTTTCATTGCATGATGATATTCTTTCAAAAGATGAAGAAGTTGTTAATCTTAAGAAAGTACTTTTGTCGCTTTTAATTGGAAAAGATGAAAAAGAAAAACACAGAAGTGAAGGTGTAGTTAACGTGGGATTTGCTGAAGAAACAGAAATACGAAATGAAGGATGTGCCAAAGAAAGTAATGATAAGATCCATGATGAATCATAGAATACAAGTAATATTCAAATGATTTCACGTGAAGTGGTACAACCTTTAAAAGTTTTTGAAGAAAGTTTTGTTAAAGAAAATGCTCCTATTGCAGATCTTTCTATTGCTGATGAAACAAGTTTTCCTGAGGAAGCTGCCAAACAATATTTGAACGAAAATGAAGATGATTACACAGCCAATGAATTGGTTACTCCTTCGGAAGAATATGAAGATGGTAATGTTAAAAGCAATTCAGTTGACATCGTGTGTGTCGAAAATGTTCACAAAGGATATAATGATAATATGGATTTTGCTACAGTTTCTATAGGCAGTGTTAAAGTTGTTAAAAAAAGTGCTGCTGCATGTGCTGAGAGTTCTGCTGAAGAAAATGTTGCTAATGCTGATGTTTCTATTTGTGATGCTCCTACTTTTGATCTTCCTACTGCTGTAGCTTCAGAAGAATTTCCAGATTTGGCTGATACAGAAATGGATGATCCAAGCACAAAAGCATATGAAGAATTGTCACACGTACAAGATGAAATGCGTGATATAGAAGATGAAGGGCTTGTCAAAGAAAATAGTGATTGTGTACAAACTAAGAAAGATTTCTTTGTAGTATCTGATAAATTGGTTAAAGAAAGTGTTGTTGCATTTGCTGAGAGTATTGCTGAAGAAAATGTGGCTAGTATTGATGTTTCTATTCGTGATGCCCATACTCTTGATGTTCGTACTGCTGCAGTTTCAGAAGAAGTTCAAGATTTGGCTGATACAGATATGCATGATGCAATACCAGTTGAAAGCCTTGCAATAGAACATGAAGGGCTTGTCAAAGAAAATAATGTTAACATCGAATTGGTTGCAGTTTCTATACACAGTGATTCTTTAAAAACTAAGAAAGATGTCTTAGAAGTAGATGATATTGAGAAATTCGAAGACTCTGTTAGGCCTGAGATGCAGATAGATGATGTCATAGAAACAAATAAAGTGGTTAAAGAAAGTGTTGCTGAAGATAATGTTCCTAATGATAATTTTTCTACTGCTGATGAATCATGTTTGCCTGAGGATGAAGATGCCGACAGAAAGTCAGAGTTAGAAGACAAAGGAAGTAATGTTAACATCGAATTGGCTGAAGTTTCTATACACAGTGATTGTTTAGAAAGTAAGAAAGATGTCTTACAAGTAGATGAGATTGGGAAATCTGAAGACTCTGTTAGGCCTGATATGCAGATAGATGATGTCATAGAAACTAATAAAGTGGTTAAAGAAAGTGTTGCTGAAGAAAATGTTCCTAATGATAATTTTTCTACTGCTGATGAATCATGTTTGCCTGAGGATGAAGATGCCAACAGAAAGTCAGAGTTAGAAGACAAAGGAAGTAATGTTATCATAGAATTGGCTGCAGTTTCTCTACACAGTGATTGTTTAGAAACTAAAAAAGATGTCTTACAAGTAGATGAGATTGAGAAATCCGAAGACTCTCTTAGGCCTGAGATGCAGATATATGATGTCATAGAAACTAATAAAGTGGTTAAAGAAAGCGTTCCTAATGATCATTTTTCTACTGCTGATGAAGCATGTTCACATGACAAGTATGTCAAAGTGAAGAAATTTTTTGAGAAAGAAGATCAAAATACAACTAACTTTGCAGGTAATCAACCTGACAGGCCAGTGGGTTCTAGCAGTGGTGATGTACTCCCAAAAGAATCTATTGATGTCACGCAATCCCAAAGCAATCCGGTTAATCAAATTGGTAAGGGCACGAGTGACACCACCAAATGTATCCTTCAGGAAGAAGAACCATTTGAAGAACAGATATGTGAAGATGATGAGATGTTAGATACTGAAGATGATGATTTTGATAAGAATGAAACATTTACAGGTGATGATGTTTTGAAGTATATCAAGGCTGAAGAGGAACTTTTAAATATTTCTGAGAGTTCTACTTTTGATGAAAAACTTTCTAGTGTTGTTTCTACTGATGTTAGTATGGAAGATTCTGTTATTGATGTTGAGAGAAATCAAATCGATAATCTTGCCATTCAGGTACAATTTCATATCTAATTAATTATTTTTTTTATTTTATTAGTGAATAGTAGTAAAAATAATATCTTATATAAGTGCACTTTAATACGCTTTTTCAGGTTTTTCAAAAACATGATTTGAATATCAAAGGAAATGAAGAGAAGCTAAAACGAAGAAAAAAATCATGCATCCTTTTTGAATCTCCATATATGAACAAAAGAGTTGAGACTATAATGGAATTCAAATCACAGGTTGAAAAACTATTCTCGAAAATGATTCTATCCGATACAGAGAAAAATGATTTGTAAGTTTTTAAAACTATACATAATTTTAATTTTTAATTTTTTACATGTAATTTCTATATGCTAGTATATAATAATTTCTATTTGTTACTTTATAGGGAGGAGATTTTCAGTTATGGGAAAGTAAATGGAATTTTAAGAGTTGTTGCTTCTGAAACAGAGATTGAGCGTGAAGTTATTGATAACTTTCTTAGTATCCTCAATTTTGAAGAAAATTTAACAAAGGATGCTTTAAAAAGTTTTAGACATTACTTCAAAACAGTGATGATTGTAAGTTAATATATATTTTTTTATCTTAATTTTTCTTTCATTATACACAAATATGTTTTGTTTGTAACTTTTTGCATTTTGTTTTTGTTTTTAATAGCCAGAAGATCTTAAGGAATATGAAAAAGATGAAGAAGCACATTGTCTAAAGTTTAAACGCTATGTTGAAGATCAGTTTGATAATGATAAAAAAGATATGTCAATGGAAAAAATCGAACTGGTAATGTAATCTATCTTTAATATTAACATAATAATAGTCATCTTTTATTTGATTTTAATTTCATTTTTAATAGGTGTTCTTTCCAATCCTTGCATATGAGCACTATTATGTAATAGTTTTCAACATAAGGAATGGTCGTGCTGTTATTTTAGACAACAGTAATTCAGGTGCTTCATATAATGCAAAATACAAGCACGTTTTTGATTATGTGGTAAGATTTGATTTTTATTTTACTTTATACTTTTTCCTGTTCAGTATATTTTTTGTGTTGTTCTCATTCATTTTTCATTCTTTTCAGAAAAGTCTGTTATCATCCTATTTGCTTTATAAGAGCCATCCGAATATTTGTTTTTTGCTGGATTCAAGTGCTGAAATAATTCAACTAAAATGGAGAACTAGACAAGATAAAGTTAATTGTGGTTTATATGCGATGACACATATGGAACTTTACGAGGCTCAAGATGAAAATTGGGAAACAGGTCTTTTAGTAGAAAATGACCCAAATCGTCGAATGCAGATGGATGTGTTGAGAAGTAGATACATTACAAAGCTTTTGCTTCATGAGATCAATATACATAGACAGAAATTGATAAAAGTATGCAGAGGAGTGGATGGAAGAACATCCAGATGAATATGAAGAAGAAGGAACGAAAGCAAAAGTTAGCAAAATCATTAAAAGAGAAGGTATGAGTATCCAACAGAGATTCAATGAAGAAAGGATAGTTTTGTTGGACTGTAAGCTTTCGTTAGATTCAAGGAATATGGAGCAAGCTTTGAAATTTTGCAGATTCAGAAGACATTATGGATATAAAAAAATTATTAAAGTCGATGTTGAGCAAGTGAATGGATCTTTAAGATACTCGCTGATGTTAGAATACAATTCAAAAGACACAATTTCGCATCAAGATCTTCCTTTTTTAGGACTTCAAGAATGGAAAGATTTTATGTTCTGTATTTACAAAAGTAATACAGAGTGCAATCTGAAGAAAAAAATCATAAAAGAAATTCAAAGCATTTTCGTAAAAGCCTACATGCTGAATGAGATCACAGTTGACGAGTGTTATCAATCATATATTGGGTTGACTCATTTCACATCCTTTGTTCATCAACCGTATTTTGTAGATTGTTGTAGAAGAGTTTTATCTGGAGATCGTCCATGTTTTCGAAGAGTTCCAGATGGTATCATCTTTCAAGACCTTAAGTATTACGAAGAACCTGAAGCAGGGCTTTGTTACTTAAACAAGGAAAATAAGAAATGCTTTCAAAGTTATTCTGGAATAACTAATCTTTCGATTTTGCATATGGTTGTTTTTTTCAAGTTGTGCATAACGAATCAAAATGCAAAATTCAAAAAGAGAGTTTTGAGAGCATTACATTTTAAGACAAAAGCTTTATCAAAATATCCAGAATTTGAAAAGGTCAAGGAAGAAGCAATGAATTTTGAAGTCGAAGATTTAAAGGTAACAATCTTTTTAATTTTTTTCTTTTCTTTTCTTTTTTTTAATTTTAATTCATTTTTGTTAGAAATGTTTTTAAATTTACAGAAACATCAAAGTTCAGAAACAGATGGGAATAATACGAAGTTACTTTCTCTGACAGATGAAAAACCAGAGATAGATGGGATTGCAGATCGGTTTGATTATGATCATGTTCATGAAGCTTCTTCAAATTCGAACAAAATGGTATTTTATTTTATTTGTTTATTTGTTTATTTTTATTTTAATAACATACACTGTCATTAAACTAATTTTATTAACATTTCAAATATATATATATATATATATATATATATATATATATATATATATATATATATATATATATATATATATATATATATATATATATATATATATATATATATATATATATATATATATATATATATATATATCACAGAATTGTCGTTCTTATTTTTATTTTAATAACATACATTATAATTTCAGCTTATGGTTGTTGTTGAAGCACTCAATGAATTAAGTAATTCTGTAGTAAGTATTTTATATGAGCACAAATTTTTATATGTGTGAAACAAATTATGTTATTAATGTAAGTTTTTCTTTTTTTATTCGTAATAGGCTTTAATTGAGTGTCCTGAGCCAATAAATTTTTTCCGGTGAACTTCATCATCTGATGATGATGATTCTGAAGAAGAGGATTCAAATGAGTCCGACGATATTCAACGGATTCAGGTAGATTATAAATAAGTAATGTAGATTGCACATGGTTATTTATTATTTATTTTTTACATCTTGTAATTATTTTTTGATTTTAAACTTGCAGATGATAGATGGAGCTGAAACTCTTCACAATTTAAGAAATATTGTTAACAAAAGAGTTGATAATGAAGATTCTGTACAAGTAGATACTTATGTACAAACACACTCAAAGAATATTAGACAAAAGAATCCAACAACAGTTTTGAAGTCACCATTCAATGTTAGAAAAGTTGATATAAAAAGTAAATTAAATAAGAACGACAAGTCTGTGATAGAGTTAATAAAGAAAGAGAACAACAGCAAAATTGCGTAAGTTATTTGTTTATTTATTTTATTTATTAACTAATGTTATTATTATCATAATACAATCATACAAAATTTATTAACTATTTTTATTATTTTAATATAGGGAGCATTTTTTTGGGTCAGATTTTTATTGTGTTGTCAATCGGAGCTATTTTAAAGATCTGATTAATAAAACAAAACAGATTACCTCAAACATCATAGATATTTGGACTATTGTGTTGAATTTTCAAGAAAAATATAGAAGTCCTGGATCATGCTTAAGATTATTTCTTAACACTGAAGCAATGGTATGTCTTCTTGTTTTTCATTTTTTATTATTATTTTTTATTTCTTAATGTTTTTTTAAGAAAACAAAGCGTTTATAATCTTTTTATTTTCAAATTTAATTCAGGGACCTCGAAGAGAAAAAAGGGGACTTGGATATAAAAAGATACAAGAAGAATTTTTTAATGCAATCAATTTTGCATGCAATAATTTTCTGAATTGTAATAATCTATCGACAGTTAATCTGGTAAGTTTAAATTTTGTTTTCTTAAATCATTAAATGTGACAAAACATTTGTTTGTTGCTACAGTAGGAACATTTGTTGCATTATGTATTTTGTTGTTCCAACAGCAGTTTATTTGAAATTAACTATTTGTACTTTAGAAATCATATATTTTAAGACAACAAGAAGTTGTACTTTATCTATACTTAATAATTGAGGAGCTATAATTAAGTATTTACTAAATTTACAAATTAAATATTAGTAAGCGGTTGTACTGCGATTTTATTGTGGTTGTGGTTGTTTTACTGTGATTTATTGTAGTAAAACTTTTAAACCAACAGTGATTGAATGTGTACTAGCAGTAGTTTCAGCAGTAGCAACATTTTGTTACAGCAGCAGTAACATTTGTAACACTTTATCTGATATCACATTAAAAATTATGTTATTTCCATTTAAAACTATTAAATTTAATTTTAATATTACAATATATACTTATTTGAATTTTATTATACTCTTTATTAATATTTTACTTTTTTCTGTTTCAGGTTTTTTTCCCAGTATGTAGGCAAAATCATTTCTATGTTTATTGCTTCAATCTCTTCAATCCGTCATTTGTCATTATTGACAATCTAAAGGAAAGTGGTGCTATATATGGAAATACAACTCAAAACCTGGTAATATCATTATTATTATTTTTATATATATGTAACAAATTTAAGGTTAATATTTTTATTTTTTAATTTTTATTTTTTGTTTTTCAGTTCAAATTGTTTTGTCATTATCTAAATGTTTCAAAGCACTCAAAGGTTGAACAGATTTCAAAGTGTGTTCCTCGAAGACTTGAAATGCAATGGCAAACATCGAAAAATAAAACAGATTGTGGCATTTTTACTATGAGGCACCTTGAATTCTATTCTGGAAGCGAGGACAAACAATGGAGATCTATATTTAAGCAAAATGGAAGTAAAGATGAATTGGCATCATTGAGAAATTTGTATGCTGTAAAGATTTTATTAAGTGATGCTAACAAACTCAAGGAGGAGATTATAACGGAAGCAGCAAAATTGTAATTTTTTTTTTTTTTTTTTTTTTTAAATATTCACTGTTATATACGTATATTCTGAGTAGATATAGTGAGTCTACTTTTTAGCTACTTTCATATATAAAAATACTTGGATTTTTTTTTAAATGTTAAACAGTTGCACAAAAATCATGTAAAAGTTTGAATACACTATAAAACAGTTGCATAAAATTAGGCCCAATTTATAAGGCCCATTTAAGTAAATCTCATTTTAACTTTTTGAATGCACTTATAATATTTGTAACATTTATATCAATTACATTATCAATCATTCATCACAATCATTTACGTATACTTGAAATGCCGTGTTCTTTCTGTCCAAAGGGTACATGCACTCCGAATTGTGCTAATTTGCAGGATTCTTTTTTGAAAGATGAGATTGACATGATAGATCGTTTCAATAAAATGGTAATTACTTGTGAGCCAGAAAAGACTTTTCCAATAGAAGGAAATTTCAGAGAGAAACAAGAGCTGATTTCTAAGAGGAAGACAATTATTGAACAACTCCCACAGTATGAATGTGAGTATGAAGATATGAAAGCTCGTTTCAAGAGGATCGAAGATGATAACGCTAACTTGGAAGCTACGTTTGAAGAGGCGATAGCTGATTTTAAGATTTACAAAGATTTTAATGTTGATGCTGAAGCAAAATATCAAGAGATGATAACCAGTTTAAAGAATTTGAAAAATCATAATGCTATTGTCAAAGATAAGTATCAAGAGATGGATGAATGTGCCAAAAACCTTATCAACATACTCAAAGAAGTTGCTGCTGATGCTGATAATTTTTAGGAATTTTATGTCTGTCTTTTGAATATGTTTAACAATGTGTTTTGTAATGTAATAATGTTTAATTAAATATAACAGTTTAATTTAATTATGTTAAAATACTTTATGAGTTTAAAAATAAAAAGATAAGAAGCCATTTATTATTTTTCTCCTCGAGATTCGATCAAATCAAATAAAAAACTCATTTATTGTTCCTATAAAAAAGCCTTTTCGTTTACCACTTTGCTTCTATAAAATTAAACTCTTCCATTACAAAGAAATAACATAAATCTTTCTTTCATTCCTACAAAAACTAAAAGTCATATTTAGTGCAACCATGTACTTCGTTTTTATATTTTTCTATATTATTTACGACCCTGGAGGTTATTCTATGGTTTTTTATATGCTAAGAAACTTAGATATTTTACCGAAATTTGTAATAGATGTAGAAGCTCTATTTAAATATGTGTAAAATCATTTTAAATTTTCTTCTACATCTATTATATACATGTTAGTACCATGGTATGAAACCTAGATATTTTACCGAATGTCGCCATGGTACAAAAGCAGAAATGTGATAAGTTAGATAGGTGTATAGAGTATTTTAAAATATTCTGAATCTATTGAGCTTGACACATTTCCACTTTTTTATTAATGTTTTTATTCATATTGTGATAAGAAAAAATTATATGAATATTGAGTATATTCTTATAATTTATTCTTTTCTTATAATTATAAGTGTTTCAATCTCTTCAGATTCAGATTCTGAATGGGGAGAGTACATGAATTTATACATTTTGAAAAATTATTACTCGTATAATGTAAGAAACTGAAGAACATGAAGTTGAAGATCAATTATGGAAGATGAAGATGAAGATTTTTAAAAAGAAATGAAGATGAAGAAGAATATGAAGATGAAGATCAATTGTTATTGTAGAAAATTTTTAATTTTAATGGTTTTTATTAAAATTTAAATTAATGTAAATTAATTAAAGTTTATTTCAGTGAATTCCTACCAAGATATGCTATGTTTTGTAGCTTAACTGATATGTTTTGTGTGTTTCTTTTTGTTATAATATTGAATTTTTGTTACATTTTTAATCTGTTGACTTTATAAGTCAAACAAAAGAGATTTTAAATACTAACAATTCGGTGTACCTTTAAAGAAATTTTAATATATAAATGTTCTAATTTAATATATTTTTGAGTAGTTTTTGACGTTACTATTATTTTTTTAAACTGATATTTGAGCTATATTATTTAAAAAATGTTATATTAATTTTGGAACATTTATTTTAATAAATATGTTTAAAATCTCAGTAAATTAATATCACAGTAACTTATTATCACACTAAAATAAAAATAGTGTAACTTAATATCACACTAAAATGTTATTTCAACTAATATCAGAGTTAGTAAAATTTAAAAGATTAATCAATTCGTATATTATGATATTATCATTCTATTTTAAATTAATATTGTCTTAATATCAGAATTACTTTTCTTTATAAAGATATTTTTTTAATATCAGATTAAATATCAAAGTTAGTTCTCTAAAATATATCACACTATTTTAATATCAGAGTGTCTTAAACAAAATATTAATATTCAAATCCTATTTTTTATTTTTATTTTATTATAATTGCATGTTATAATGAGGTATATCTGTTAATATTGTCTAAATATCACACTTAGTTTTACTTTTACATACATGTCAAATAGTGATGAAATTAACTCAAAGTTTTACATTTAATTTTCATATAGTTTTTCAATAATGTTTGCTTTTTTTAATTCATGTTTTTTTTATATATATTTTTGACATTCAAGATATTTGTATTACTATCAGAGTTAGTTGCATAAATATATGATATTGTATTACTATCACTGTCTTAATATCACAGTTAGTAAAATTTCAATTAATATCAGAGTTAGTAACCTGGATGACAACTTTAAAACTTTAGTGACTTAAGATAAATTTTGACGTTAAATATTAAAGTATTTGTTGAAAACATATATACATAACACGTTATTATACATGTCAGATTTTATAATGATGAAAAGTACCTCCTCGAGACACAAAATATTACTTTTTATGTGCAACTGACATATTTGTCAGATAATTCTTTCGAAATTCCTAGCAGCATTTTTTCAAACTGATATATGAGCTATCAATGTCAGATAGTACTATTTTTAATATCTCTGTAACTTAATATCACAGTAACTTAATATCATAATAAATTAAAATAGTGTAATTCTTTCGAAATTCCTAGCAGCATTTTTACAAACTGATATATGAGCTATCAATGTCAGATACTATTTAAAATGATTTGACAATACAATATTTAAAATGATTTGACTATACAAATATATAATATCAGAGTTAGTTGTCTAGAGATATATGATATTGTATTTCTATCACAGTGTCTAGATATATGCTATAGTAAAATTTCAATTAATATCAGAGTAAATAAAATGAATGACTGAAAGAAGATATTAATATTGTATTAATGTCAAATTTTATTGTTTAATTATGATATTATCTTAATATCAAAGTTAGATAATTTAAATTGAATTATATATAAAAAATATCATATTAATTTTTGTATTTTAATAAAAAAATTAATACTAACTAAATATAATATTTTTATTCTTAAAATACTATTAAGAATATTATTACCACTACATCTGAGCAATTGTACTTTATAAATAACGTACATAACCTTTAATATGAAAAACATAAAAACATTTTAATATGAGGAAATAAAGTAAGCAATTGTACTTTAAATATTATTTATTTTTTAAGGGATCTCTATATTCGTTTGTACAAATCACTATGTTTTTTGCCTATAAATATTCCATCAATCACACATAGAAAAACATAAAAAAAAAAAATTCTTCATTTTCATTTTATGTTTTTTTTTGCAGTTTTAATATGATGAATGTTTTTATATTAAAAATCTATTTTTTTCATTTTCATATAACTCTTTGGAAGATTTTTTTATTTCTATATTTTTTAAATCAAAATCTAGATATTCTACCAAAAGTATTTGTTATTGAAGAAAAAAATGTTTATCAATCATTATATTTCAGGACCCTATAAGTTTTTCTTCAACTAACTTTTCAACTTTGCTTTTTCTAACAAAGCATTTGTTGATAACATTCGTTTCAAATGCAATCTAACAAAGCATTTGTACAGAACATTCATATTCAGCTTCAAAACCAGTTCTATGAGGCTTGGAGCAGATGCCATAGTTTTCAGCCGCCACATAGTTGACGGGTATGCCCCTAAATATGTGCCCTTTTATGCTATTTTATAATGAGTAATTGTTTTGACATCAAGATTCCCTAGTATGGATGTTATTGTATTGTCTAATTACATTTACTGTGTTGGTACTATCAAAAATGTATCTTCTTAATACATGTAATGTATGCCAGTCTGAAATATATATTATTAGTATGGAACATGTATTTCAGTTAAACACATGTGTAACAATAGGAAGAAAATACAAGAGAGATGCAGAATCTGAAAAATAAGTTAGATAGGTGTATAGAGTATTTTAAAATATTCTGAATCTATTGAACTTGACACATTTCCACTTTTTTATTAATGTTTTTATTCATATTGTGATAAGAAAAAATTATATGAATATTGAGTATATTCTTATAATTTATTATTTTCTTATAATTACAAGTGTTTCAATCTCTTCAGATTCAGATTCTGAATGGGGAGAGTACATCATTTTGAAAAATTATTACTCGTATAATGTAAGAAACGGAAGAACATGAAGTTGAAGATCAATTATGGAAGATGAAGATGAAGATTTTTAAAAAGAAATGAAGATGAAGAATAATATGAAGATGAAGATCAATTGTTATTGTAGAAAAATTTTAATTTTAATGGTTTTTATTAAAATATAAATTAATTAAAGTTTATTTTCAGTGAATTCCTACCAAGATATGCTATGTTTTGTGTGTTTCTTTTGTTATAATATTGAATTTTTGTTACAATTCGGTGTCGTTCCTCTAATACTTTTTGGTGTACGGTTAAAGAAATTTTAATATATACATGTTCTAATTTAATATATTTTTGAGTAGTTTTTGATGTTAGTATTATTTTTTTAAAATGATATTTGAGCTATATTATTTAAAAAATGTTATATTAATTTTGGAACATTTATTTTAATAAATATGTTTAAGTTAGAAGTTTATTTTCAAATATTTTTCTATATAAATTATCTTTATGTTCTATGATATTAAATTTAATATCTCAGTAAATTAATATCACACTAACTTAATATCACACTAAATAAAAATAGTGTAATTCTTTCGAAATTCCTAGCAGATATTTTTCAAAATGATATTTGAGCTATCAATGTCAGATACTATTTAAAATTATTTGACAATACAATATCACTTTATCTGTAATAAAAATAATATTAATTATACTATATATAAAAATAAATTTTATTTCTTAATATCATATTTAAATTTTATTTTCCATGTATAATTTAAAGGTTAATTATATTATTTAAAAAAATGTTATATTAATTTTTGAACATTTATTTCAATTAATATCAGAGTTAATAAAATTTCACAGATTAATCAATTCATATACTATGATATATTATCACAGAATGTAAAAATTTTATTTTATTGACTAGCATTATTAAAAAGAGTACTCTAAATCATATAAGATTTTAGTTGTTTATAAAATGAATGACTGACAGAAGTTATTAATATTGTATTAATATCAAATTTTATTGTTTAATTAATGATATTACACTATATCACGATAAAATGAACTAAATATGATGGTATACTGGGTATACTTTCTAATGTCTCCTGGAAATGGTTCCTATCACGAGTTGAATTGTGCATAGATTATTTTTAAATTATTATTGTCTTAATATCAGAGTTACTTTTCTTAATAAAGACATTTTCTTAATGTCAGATTTTCTAAGAAAAAATATTAATCATCACTTTCTATCAAAACCTTTTTTAAGTTTGGTGTTTAATTTTGACAATTTTTAATATATTATTGTGTTTTTATTGTACCTCCTCGATTTTATAATGATGAAAAGTACCTCCTCAAGACACAAAATATTACTTTTTATGTCCAACTGACATATATGTCAGATAATATTTAAAGTTGATTTTGACTGTACACAAGAAATTAATGTATATAGTTATCATATTTCATAAATATAGTTATTTAAAATATTAAATATAACACATATTATTTTTAAATTATTATTGTCTTAATATCAGAGTTACTTTTGTTAATAAAGATATTTTCGTAATATCAGATTTTTTGAGAAAAAATATTAAGCATCCCTTTCTATTTAAAAACAAAATCAAAATTTTAATATCAGAGTTAGTTGTCTTAATATATGATATTCTGTTAATATCATAGTTTTGAAACAAAATATTTATAATCAAAATGAAACAAATTTAATATTCTTTGTAAAATATATATGACGTATATATATTAATATTTTATTAATATCAGAGTAAGTTGGCCTATGACGTATAGATATTTGCATATCTGTTTCATTAACTAGTTTGACTATCTGTTGGAAACTTAGATGCATAACATGCTATGATACATGTCAGATTTTATAATGATGAAAAATATCTTCTCGAAAATCAAAATATTTACTTTTATGTCCAACTGACATATATGTCATAGAAAGTCAAAGAAATTAAAGTAATTTCCAACTAACACATATGATAGATAATCTTCAAAGTTGATTTTGTCTATACACAAAAATTAATGAATATAACTATCATATTTCATAAATATAGTTATTTAAAATATTAGTTGTCTTAATATTATGTTAATATTTAAAATGAAAATCAAACAAATTTAATATTTTGGATATTAAAAATTCAAAGATTAATCAATTCATATATTATGATTTTATGATACTATTTATAATTCAAATTCAATACAATATGAATTGTCATAGCCTGTTCAACCAACAAATAAACTAAAATCACTCAAAGAAATCTACCATGGCTGTGGGGGAAGCTCGTTCGAGTTTCAACAGCTTTCTAGCCAACTCCCAGTTGTTTTTGATATTAATATTGTATTAATATCAAATTTTCTTTGTTTAATTTATGATATTATCTTAATATCAGACTTATTTTTCTTAATTTATTATATTATCGTAATATCATAGTTAGCTGTTATATTTAAAACCAAAATCAAAGAAAAATTAATATTTGCATGTTCTATGACGTATACGTATTAATAATGTATTAAATATCAGACTTTTAGTTGGCTTATGACGTATACATATTTGAATATCTGTTTACATTTATTAAAAGTAAATGAATATAATTATCATATTAAAGATACCTCCTCGAGACACAAAATATCACTTTATTTGTGATAATCTTTAAAGTTGATTTTGACAATACACAAGACACATAAAGTTGAAAACCAATTATCATATTAATTTTTGTTTTTTATTTTTAATAAAAATGTTTTACTTGATGTACTGTGATATTAGATTTTTTTAAATATTTTTTAGCTACAAATTTAATTAATTTACATTTCATTTTTTTTTAGATCCGGCAAATTTAATACTTTAAGTTTCAATATTATATTACTATGAAAATTTCACACTTTTAAATGATATCATAGTATCTAAATTTCAGATAATATTTAAAAATTATTTATAATAACTATTCTATTAATATTATCAGAGTATGTAAATGTCATAGTTATAATAGTATGTAAATTTGGAATCGTATTTAAAAATTATTTAATATCACAGTAACTTAAATTTGTTTTTTTATCACCTAATATATAATGTCAGAAAAAAGACACATGGGTAAGAAGACTAGACGATACACATAAATTTGAGCAACAACCTTATCCTTATTTTTGCAATATAAATTTGAACATTCCCACTTCAAAAATGTACTAAAAAAAATTGTTTAAAAAAAGGGAATATTGCATCTCTTTTTTAAGAAAAGGTTTTTTTTAGAAGTGTTTATCTAAGTAAGCTATTTTCAACAAAAAAGGTTTGTGTTTTTCTTTACAACTTTATAATTTATGTTTATTTAATTCTTTAGACTGATTATATGTTCTTCTTCTTTTTTTTGATTTCAGAAATGCATATTTTAATTTACTTATGAAGGCCAGTTTATTTTTATACCTCTTATTGTTGATTATGGAGGAATTAGAGTATTTATTTATATTATCACTGAAACCTAAATATTTTACTGAATTTTATCAAATCTAAAGCATCTAGAATGTCAACTGGTATGTCAATCTCTCCAAAAGATGATCTACACCAGATAGAGATTGCTTATAGTTCAGATTTGATAATAGTATAATGATGCATTATTGGTGCATCTACCATCGCCTTCGAAAGGAGGATCAGAGTCTCAATTCCTTTGGCATTCTCGGATATGGTTGTTATGAAGAAAGACGAACACGAAAAGGAATGTTATGAATAATATAATATTACAATGATGCATTCGAAAGGAGGATCAGAGTCTCAATTCCTTTGGCATTCTCGGATATGGTTGTTATGAAGAAAGACGAACACGAAAAGGAATGTTATGAATAATATAATATTACAATGATGCATTATTGGCTCATCTACCATCGCCATTGATTTTATGAGAATAAAATGAAGGAGTAACCTACTCAAAATAGGTTATGAAGAATATTTTTTGTTTGGTTTCAAATTTTAAAATGTGTTTTGATAACCTTTGTTGCTCAGTTTTTTGTGATAGAAATGTATGAACATCCAAGATGACGAGCAACGTACTCAAAATAGCTTATGAAAAATATTTTACCTGATTCTCGGATATAATTTTTAATATACTATTAAGAATATTATTAATTATGCAGCTAGTATTAATTTTTTTCTTTTATTATTAAGAATATTATTTACGAAAAAACAGTCTAAAATAAAAATAAAAAATACCACAACAGCTGAGCACTTGTACTTTAAAAATAACGTACATAGCCTTTAATATGAAAAACATAAAAATATTTTAATATGAACAAATAAAGTAAGCAGTTGTACTTTATATATTATTTATTTTTTAAGGGCTCTCTATATTCGTTTGTACAAATGACTGTCTTTTTTGCCTATAAATATTTCATCAATCACACATAGAAAAAAATAACAAAAATTTTCTTCATTTTCATTTCATGTTTTTTTGCAACTTTAATATAATGATTGTTTTTATATTAAAAATCTATTTTTTCGTATCATCGATAATTTATTATCTTTGGAAGATTTTTTTATTTCTTTATTTTTTTAATCGAAATCTAGATATTCTACCGAAAGTATTTGTAACTTCAACTTTGCTTTTTCTAACAAAGCATTTGTTGATAACATTATTATCCAATTTTGGATAACATTATTATCCAATTTTGGTTATTTTGGAAGGTGATGAGTTATTCCAAACTACAAATATGTATCATGATCAGATTGAAGACAATATTTTTTTGAAGGTGTATGTTCTTCATCAAAAACTACCGAATTCAGCCATATATGAAGTCGTTGAAGATTTTATATGAAGATTAAAATTATCGGTGTCTTAACTGAAGATATTTTACAAGATTAGTTGTATGTTCGTGTTATATTTGTTATTCGTTTTAAGATAAACTTTTAATTTTATTAAATAGAACATGATAATTTTATTATAAGAATAAGTGAAGTAAAATAACATAGAATTAACATTACATTAGATTTTCAAAACAAGAATTAACATTACATAAGAATTAACATTACTGTGATATTAAATGGTACTTCTAGATATTCAGTCCGATAATTTTACATAATGGACAAATGTTTTGGTGTAGCATCCATGTGTCTTAATGAAACTCGTGGCTACAAATCAATGTGCTTATGCTTTCATTTTCTTTGTAGTATTCTAAACAAATCGCACAAACGCCTTCAACCTTGTCAAGCATTATATTCTCAAGAAGATTTTTCCTTATAGTTTCTTTAGTCAAACTCGAACCATCAAAAATCATATTTTTAATGAAGTCTAAAATACCTTCTTCCATGTTGTGTAGATACAAAACGGTGCCACATGTGTAATGATAGACAAGACCTTAAACCCGAGAGATGGAAGTCCAGCATTGTTGATACAAGGCATCTTTGTGTGCCTACTCCTAATACAAGTTATTACTCGTATAATGTAAGAAACGGAAGAACATGAAGTTGAAGATCAATTATGGAAGATGAAGATGAAGATTTTTAAAAAGAAATGAAGATGAAGAATAATATGAAGATAAAGATCAATTGTTATTGTATTTTTCAATATTAGTTGTCTGTTCTTGTTATATTTCTTATTCCTTTTTAGATAAACTTTTATCACTACATTACATTACATTACATTATTAATTTTTATTATAACAATAAGTGAAGTAAAATATATATAGATTTAACATTATATAAAATTTTCAAAACAAGAATTAACATTACATAAGAAATAACATTACTGTGATATTAAATAATACTATTAGATATTCAGTCCGACACTTTTACATAATGGACAAATGTTCTTGTGTAGCATCCAACGTCTAATACAATCTGCATGAAACTCATGGCTGCAAATCAATGTGCTTATGCTTTCATATTCTTTGTATTCTTTTAAACAAATCGCACAAACGCCTTCAACCTTGTCAAGCATTATATTGTCATGAAGATTTTTCCTTATAGTTTCTTTAGTCAATCCCGAACCATCAAAAATCATATTTTGTTCTGAAACACCAATTATTTCAACTATATCTTGTTCTTCAAGTTGGAGAACATCTTCACGATACCTTCCCATGATAAAATGAACTAAATATGATGGTATACTGGGTATACTTTCTAATGTCTCCTGGAAATGGTTCCTATCACTAGTTGAATTGTGCATAGATTGTAAGATATGAATAATAATTGATGGAGGCACGTCTGTAAATGGCACGAAACCATTACTCATTTTGAAAAAACAGTTTATTATTTTTAACATGACAACTCGAAAAATGAGACATTACTTTCAAGGCAAAAATGCATATATATCCCTCCCAAAGTGAATAATTGCATATATATATCCTTTGTACAAGTTTTTTTAGCACATAGTACAATGGTTTTTATGCATGCTTTGGATATATATGCAATTTTGCATTTTCGGAAGGATATATATGCAAAAGCCCCTACTTTCAATATCAATGTTATATATAGACTTATTCACGGCATGTAAGTTTTAAAATAAACTTTATTTTAAAATAAATTTTAAATTTTATAAATATAGTTATTTAAAATTTTAAATATAACATATATTATTTTTAAATTATTATTGTCTTAATATCAGAGTTACTTAATAAAGAAATTTTCTTAATGTCAGATTTTATTAGAAAAAATATTAATCATCACTTTCTATTAAAACCTTTTTTAAGTTTGGTGTTTAATTTTAACAATTTTTAATATATTATTGTGTTTTTATTGTACCTCCTCGAGACACAAAATATTACTTTTTATGTCCAACTGACATATATGTCAGATAATCTTTAAAGTTGATTTTGACTGTACACAAGAAATTAATGTATACAGTTATCATATTTCATAAATATAGTTATTTAAAATTTTAAATATAACACATATTTTTTTTAAATTATTATTGTCTTAATATCAGAGTTACTTTCTTAATAAAGATATTTTCTTAATATCAGATTTTGTGAGAAAAAATATTAAGCTTCCCTTTCTATTTTAAAACAAAATCAAAATTTTAATATCAGAGTTAGTTGTCTTAATATATGATATTCTGTTAATATCTTAGTTTTGAAACAAAATTTTTATAATCAAAATGAAACAAATTTAATATTTTTTGTAAAATATATATGACGTATATATATTAATATTTTATTAATATCAGAGTAAGTTGGCCTATGACGTATAGATATTTGCATATCTGTTTCATTAACTAGTTTGACTATCTGTTGGAAACTTAGATGCATAACACGCTATGATACATGTCAGATTTTATAATGATGAAAAATATCTTCTCGGAACAAAATATTTACTTTTATGTCCAACTGACATATATGTCATAGAAAGTCAAAGTAATTAAAGTAATTTCCAACTAACATATATGATAGATAATCTTCAAAGTTGATTTTGTCTATACACAAAAATTAATGAATATAACTATCATATTTCATAAATATAGTTATTTAAAATATTAGTTGTCTTAATATTATGTTAATATTTAAAATCAAAATCAAACAAATTTAATATTTTGGATATTAAAAATTTAATATGACGTATGCATATTGATATTCTCTTAATATCAGAGTTAGTTGGCATATGACGTAGTAAATTTCAATATATTTAATGAGTAAATTTCAATATTTTTTGAAATTCAAGATATTGTATTACTATCAAAGTTAGTTGCATAGATATATGATACTGTATTACTATCAGAGTGTCTTAATATCAGAGTTAGTAAAATTTCAATTAATATCAGAGTTAGTAAAATTTCCAAGATTAATCAATTCATATATTATGATATTATCATACTATTTAAAATTAATATTGTCTTAATATAAGAATTACTTTTTTTTATAAAGATATTTTTTTAATATCAGATTTAATATCAAAGTCAGAGTTAGTTGTCTTAATATATGATATTCTGTTGATATCATAGTTTTGAAACAAAATATTTAAAATCAAAATCAAAAAAATTTATTATTTTGGATGTTCTATGACGAATACATATTAATATTCTCTTAATATCATAGTTAGTTTACATTTATTAAGTAATTTGCAACTGACATATATTTTCAGAATGTAAATTTGTAGATTAGGATTTTTTTTTTAAATTTCACATTTTTTAATAAATGATATTGACTTAATATCAGAGTTAGTTGTCTTAATATATCACACTATTTTAATATCAGAGTGTCTAAAACAAAATATTGATATTCACATCCTATTTTTTTTTTTTTTTTTTTTTAATTGCATGTTATAATGAGGTATATCTATTAATATTGTCTTAATATCAGACTTAGTTTTGCCTTTACATACATGTCAAATATTAAAATATCAATTTAAGTCAAAGTTTTACATTTAATTTTAATATAGTTTTTCAATAATGTTGATTTTTTTTAATTCATGTTGTTTTTAAGTATATTTTTGACATTCAAGATATTTGTATTAATATCAGTGTTAGTTGTATAGATATATGATATTGTATTACTATCAGAGTGTCTTAATATCAGAGTTAGTAAAATTTCAATTAATATCAGAGTTAGTAAAATTTCAAAGATTAATCAATTCATATATTATGATATTATCATACTATTTAAAATTCAAATTCAATGCAAGAATTTAAGATGAAGAAGAACATAAAGTTGAAAACCAATTATTATTACAATATGAATTGTCATAGCCTGTTCAACCAACAAATAAACTAAAATCACTCAAAGAAATCTACCATGGTTGTGGGGGAAGCTCGTTCGAGTTTCAACAGCTTCCTAGCCAACTCCCAGTTGTTTTTGATATTGATTGTCTTTAGCGTCCGGGAACACGCAAGTATACACTTTATTAAAGTTAATTCATGCTCTGTTTTAGGAAAATATCGAAATACCACGGTCTGTAGCTGGCCATGGCTGAATGTGTTTCTATCTACAACATTAGAAAAAATTTCCAAAGGTAAAACACTAAGCGTGTTTGCAGCCTGAAAAATGAAATAGTGTTGAGATACGAAACATGGAAATTTAGTAATGTTTATTTGATACATATGCAATACAACATTACACTTACTCTGGTATCCAACATTTTCAAATTTGGAGATGCCCGAATCATTACAATGGTGAACTCTACCATAAGACTATTCCCAAAATCGACATCGGACAGCTCAAGGTTAATCAGGGATACAAAAGGATCATTCATCCTAGAATTAGCTTCATGTATCAACTACAACAAGTTTTAAAAATTAAATTTCATTAGTGTGTACAAATTTCTTTAACATTGTAATTATAAGTTGTAAAACTCAGATTGTTCTTACCGTGCAATCACCAAATTCCAAAGAAAGAGTCTCAAGATTTTGTAGTCTCGTCAGTTGAAAGATATCGGATGTTGTGATTGTCGTCACAACATTATAAAGACAGAATCTCAAATCCAACTTCTTCAAATTCCTAAGTTTTGCAATATCCCATAGTCTCATCTCATTTGTACTAGGATGATTCATTTTATGAGACTCAAGTGAGGGACAACCAGCAATAAAGTCCCAAACTGTACCGCTTAGGAAATTTACATGAATTAATTCTAAGCTCAGTAGATTTGGGAAGCCATGAAAATATTCCAAAGTAGCCATAGCACAAAGATGAAGTACCATATGTTTCAATTCGATACGAGAGTAAAGTTGGGTTGGGATCGTAACTGGGTCACCATACCAGTTTGTAATAATCAACTCCTCAGTTCCATGTTCAGCCAAAAACAAGAGCCAGTCACGAATCTCTTCATAATGAAAGTTGTGTCTTCCAATCATTGATATTGGCTCTACAGAGAAGACAAACTTTCTTATTGGACCTATAAGCCGTTTTAAGAGTCTAGTAACAAGCCTCCCATCAAACTCATATGTTAAATAATAAAAGAAATCCTCATCAATTATGACATCGGTGAGCAATGTCCACTTAGACCTCCAGTTTCGCGCTAAACTAGAGGTTCTCACCGCTTCTAACAAAGGCAAACGATTCAAAATATTAGTGATCACTATATCGGGCATGTTGCTAATAAGATTGATCAACATGGTATTATTGAAAGTTGGATTTGTCGTTTTGAGTTATGGAAATGAGGATTTACGTTAGGTTTTTGATATTCAGTAGATCGTTTCTGGATAAGGGTTGAATTTGAAACACTATATAAACAAATTGTTGATGTACACTTGTACAGTGATGTTAAACTGTCAATAATATCATATCAAAAAAACATATAAAAAACTTGAATGAGCACTAGTAAATAACACTTAGATTTTTTTTTTCTATCTATTAATATCACAAATAATTTTTATAGTAAATAATTTTTTTTCTAGTAAATGATACCATTTTTTTAACATTTTTTAACATATCATATTTCCTTAATATCAGAGTTAGTTGTCTTTAATATATTATATTGTCTTAATATCAGAGTTCTGAAACAAAATATTAATCTTCACATCGTATTTAAAAACAAAATAAAAGGAAAATTTATAATTGCATTTTCTAATGTGATAGTTAGTTGTTTCCATTTTTTATTTTAGTATCACACTGTGTTAGAAGATAAAATATCAGAATAATTACCATTGAAATTTTTATTTAAATTTCATATTTTTTAATATATGATATTTTTCTTAATATCAAATTTAGTTGTCTTAATAGTTTATTTAATATCACACTGACATACTTGTATTTTTATTATAGTTTCTTAAGTCAAACAGATATTCAAATATCAGAGTTAATTGTTATTTTTTTATTTTAATATCACAGTGTGTTTAAATTACATATATTTTTAATATATGATATTTTTCTTAATATCAAAGTTAGTTGTCTTTAATATATGATATTGTCTTAATATCAGAGTCTAAAAAAAAAAAAAAAAATCAGAGAAAATTTTATAATTGAATCTTCTATGACATATACATAATAAAATTGTCTTAATATCATTGTTTGTTTGTGTCACACCCTCGCCGGAGGCGGAAACACGAGGTGTAACGGAAGGGAACATAAGCACAAGATAATAGAACATACCAACGTTAATAATTAAAAGAGAGAATACACCATTACAATACCAGTTTAGCCGTCATCGGCAAATATATTACAAAGTTTAGTTCCCAAAATATTGAGTTCTATTACATAATGATTTGTAGTGACAAGTGAAAACTTCATTATGCAAGACTTGGTAGAAAAAGCTTACTAACGATCACCTGAAATGCATGAGAGAAAAAAAAACGGGTCAACTATGAAAATAGTTGGTGAGTAAACATGTTTAGCAAAATAAGAAAACTCCCTCGTAGGGACTTACTAATATATGCACCACGTTATAGCACTTGATAATACTGGCAAATATGAACTGAAAATCTGTATGATGAAAACCGTCACCCAACACTTGTGTGTCCAACGTTCAAAACATACCCGCCTTGAACCTTGACTCACCTAAATGTTACGGAAACGAAACGCCTGGTAAAAGTAGCTGGCTTTCGAAACTAATAAAGAAAGCTCAAAAGAATAAAACGATTTGTACAAATGAGTGGTTGATAAAAGTATCAACTGGGCAAAAAAAAAGAGAGTACGTAAAGTCCACTAG
>BPTQ01000002.1:139544561-139771234 GCA_019973895.1 Chrysanthemum seticuspe
AGAACACTTTATATACATATCGAAAATAGTTTTTCGCGGACAAAACCTATTCTAATCCCTTCAAATCAACTCCAAAGCTAATCTAATCCTACCATACACCTTCTTAGGGTGTCATGGGTTCCTAATCACCATCAAGACCAATGAATACCAAGGGGATAATTATAGGATGACCATAAATATATATATATACTCTAAAATCATGTAAAAATGGTATAAATCACATATGTCTTGCATGTTGCTCCAAAAATGAAAAGATACATATGAAATGAAGAGGAAACATGAAAAATGATAGAAACATGCTTACAAGTGAATATGATGAGGTGCAAGTAACAAGGTTAAACCTAAACACTCTTGGTTTTTATTTCAAAACCTAAATAAGAGTATTATCTAGATTGTAAAAACACTTGAGCTTGAAAAATTTTGTGATCCCTTTGTATCTCTTTCTATGGCCGGTTTTAGAGAGCAAGAAAAAGGAGAGAAATATCTTGAATGTGTATGAAAATTATTGATGTGAATGATGAAGTAAAAGAGGTGAAGTGTATATGTAAACAATCAAAGACAATTTTCACCTAAGCCAATTAATGCATACATCCCCCCCTATGGCCGGTTTAGGGGGGATATGTTTTCCAAATTATATATTTTTTTTTTTATAAAATGTTGTGTAAATGTATACTTGTATAACTTTTAAGAAAGTGTAAGTAAATGGGTGGTTAAATGTAACTTGTAAGGTAAATGGAAATTTTTAGGTAAAAGAGATTTTTAATAGACCAAAATAGAATGTAATGAGATAATAAAAATTGTAAAAATACATTCCTTGTGAAATTTGAGTGATAAAATAATTATCGAGTAATTTTTTAAGAAAAACGTCATAATAATATAACTTTAACGATTTATATACCAAATAAATTCAAAACACTAGTTAAACTCAAAATATAGTTTTTACAACTAAATGTAAGTATAAAAATATGTCGGGATCATTTTTGAAAGTAACGGATTAAATATTTAAAATAATAACTCACGCGATAACGTTTATTAAATATAAAAATTACGCGTTAAATGCGAAATGAAATGCCATGAATGAACTAATATGATGCATATTTAATTTAAGAAATGACCGGAATTTGAGAATTGTGACATTCTTCCCATGTCAGCGGAATCACGTCCCCGTGATTCGATTAACGCTACTATGGTCCGAACCTCGACAAGAGTTCTAAAAGTTCATGCTCATACGAACAGTCTAAATGATCATATCAATGCCCATACGTACAGGTTCCCCATTCAACTAAGTACGTGCCCGTGATTAGATTGGATAGGGTAAACTTGCCCAATATCGAACGTAGCTCTCAAAAGACCTTTAGGTAGTCGATTCTAATTTAATCCCACAACTCATCAAACAAGAACTGTCATGAGATTAAACTAAACCGACTTGAGTAAACTTGTCTCTTAGCTTGATTTTCGCAACTCATCAAACAAGAACTGTCACTAGATCAAGCTAGGAAACAAGTTGTTAGAAAGATAGGAATCAACATCCTTGAATGAAGTCTTTTGAAAGATTCGCTCGATATTGGATTTGCTTACACAATCAAATCAAATCAACAAAATATATAACAACTAAGGTCGATATTAATAGGTCTCAAATTAATCAATGTCGTGAACATGGTAAAGATTGGGAGGAAGTTATGCACTCAAAATCATGTCGAACAGAAATAAGGTAGTTGTTCAAAGGAATGTACCCGTTACGCGTTGCGGGCTTCCTCGGTACCCAGATAGAATGCTCGACCACGTGCGGGAGGAATTTCAATGTTCTGATCTTGTGGGCCTTCTATTGCCAACGCTAGGTTTGGACGATTACCTCCTTGATTGGGAGTTCTTTTCAGCTTTGGACAGGTATTGCGAAGGTGATCTAGACTTCCACACTCGTAACATGCTTTTCTCTGTCCTTGATTTCCAGTTCTGTTTGAGCAATTTCGCGCGAAGTGGCCCGTCTGTCCACATTTGCCACACTTTCGGCAGTCTCCTAAGTGATGATAATTACATCAAGTACACAAAGGATGTGGACCTGTATATCTTTTGCGCCCCTGGTTGGTCGCCCCATAGTTCTGGGTTATTCGCTGCCTCTTGTTTTGCTGATTCTGGTCTCGGCTTCCCTGGTGATCCTCCTGTCGCTTTCGTCCATTGTTTGAAGTACCTTCTCCGTTGTTGGTTCATCTAGCATCGAGATGTATTATAATTTGGGTGAGTAGGTCCGCTATTCCAGCAGCGTTGTTGTTTGGATTGTCATTGTTGTTTGGGTTGCCATTGCTGTTACCTCCTGAGCGTGTGTTTCTTGCAGCCATGATCCTACAGAGGACCAAAACATCGGGTTGAGTAAACGACATTCGAACGAAGTCAGATGAGGTGCAGAACGGTGGTAATGTGTGTTATAGTGATCGAAACATGACAGGAACAGAGGCATGCTATGTCTAACAAGTCGAAAGATGGAAAAGAGAAGATATGAACAAGGTACGGTAATGTAGACGTGAATCGTAAAAACATGCTATGCATACCCACCCGACCAATGCAACTTCAGGTGACCAGACTCTAAAGACTCGACTAAACATGATTTAAAACTACCACTCTTATCATTGCATGGTTCTTCATAAATTAGACATAGTTGATCAGGCTATGTATAATTTATGAGTAACGATGCAACGATAGGACTAGTTGACTCGAATGGTGTTCATTGTTTAATAAAATAATATACAAAAAAAAAAAAATTTTATTCCGGTTATAGCTGTGATTTTTATTTTTGAAAAATCGGCATTCTCTATAACCTTTGGTTCTGATACCAATCTGTCACACCCTCGCCGGAGGCGGAAACACGAGGTGTAACGGAAGGGAACATAAGCACAAGATAATAGAACATACCAACGTTAATAATTAAAAGAGAGAATACACCATTACAATACCAGTTTAGCCGTCATCGGCAAATATATTACAAAGTTTAGTTCCCAAAATATTGAGTTCTATTACATAATGATTTGTAGTGACAAGTGAAAACTTCATTATGCAAGACTTGGTAGAAAAAGCTTACTAACGATCACCTGAAATGCATGAGAGAAAAAAAAACGGGTCAACTATGAAAATAGTTGGTGAGTAAACATGTTTAGCAAAATAAGAAAACTCAAAAGAAATAATCAAAGCTTTCGGTCGACGAAAATGGTCCGCAAAGCAAAGGCATTGTAAATCCACTCAGTTCCAAGTTCCGCCCATACAAAACTTGCAACCTGTGTGTTCACAACCCACTGCCAAAAGTAGTATGTCTAAAAGTCAAGTATAAACGGTCATAATAGTTCACGATATTGCACCACGTATATAATCATTCAGGGATGCTCCGAACATGGGAGACTTTGCACTGCTCCAACAAGGGAGACTCCTTTGTCACTCGACCACCTAGGCGAGAATTATTGAGAACGCTCCACCAATAAGGCGAGACTTTATAGTGATGCTCCGAACATGGGAGACTTTGCACTGCTCCGAACAGGGGAGACTTAAATTGAAAATGCTCCGTTCCCATAGGGAGACATTTTGCTCCGGACCGGGGAGGCTTTAAGTTGATGCTCCGAACATGGGAGACTTTATAGTGATGCTCCGAACAGGGGAGACTTTGTACGCTCCACCAATAAGGCGAGACTTTTAGGGTCATAGCATGTACGGTTCAATAAGTTCAAATAAGTAATAGGTTCGTAATTAAGTTCAAGGATTTGATTCGAGTTCACAAGTTCTAGTCAAACTAGTTAATAAAAGTAGTAAACAATTTAGCTCAAGAAAGGTTCATGCATTTCGCCCCAAAATATAGTAAAAACGGAAAAAGGGGATGTGATTACTCACTTGGTAAACTGGTGTGATGACAAGAGTGAGTACACCGAGGTATAATGTGATGTGTTAACCGGGACCTATTACGAATGATATGATATGCAATGAGTTGCAATGTAATGTTATGCATGCATTTCGTATGTTATTTATACCATTAGCGAGTTTTGAAAATATTACTAATCGTCGAAAAATACTCTTTTGACGTCTAGACCCTTCAAAAATGACTTTACAAGTATTTACGTCAAAATGTCATCCTACAATGGTTTTATAATGATTTATGGTGAAATTTTCACTTTTCGTCGCAAAACAATGTCGTCGGAATTTTCATGAAATTAACAAAAATGGCTCCGAAAAACTAGTCGTAAAATGGTGTACGTCGATCGTTAGAGAACGAACTCAACGGTTTTGGAAAGTTTGTATCGAAATCTAGAAGTTTCAGTTCAGGAGTTTTCGTCCAAAAGGTCTCGAACATAAAGATAATAAGGGTTAAAGATGGTGATTTTGTCTAATTGTAGTTCAAAAAGTGAGTTTCGGCCAAGTTTAGACAACCATAAATAATTTACTACAACTCCGCTATACAAACAGCTAATTGTATTGAAAAATATGCTCGGTGAACTTGATTTTATTAGAAGACAATTCGTTCCAAAAAGTTTTGCATCATGGTTAAAAACAGCCCTCAACATGGACGTTACAGCTACCGTAACACTTGTATCGTAGAAATAATATAGTTTTTCAGAAAATAATAGTTACGGCAAGTTTATGAAAACGTGTATATCTTTGTCGTTTCAAATCCGTTTTCTACGTATAATACGTCCTTAGCTTCGTATCAAAGTATACTAATATATTTTTGATAAGTCGAAATAATTTGTGAAGCTTAAGGCTCGTTTTTGACTCGTACAAGAAAAATATAGTATGCTGAAAATTCTGAAAATTATATTTTTCGTCGTCAAACTTGTAAAGTCCATAACTTCTTCGTTATAACTCCGTTTTTATCCGTTCAAGCGGCCACGGATTCGTTTTAAAGTATATTTTCTAAATATCAAGGCCAAAAGGTCGTGCCTACTGTCGGTTTTTCCAGAAAATCAAAACAAGGACAGAACACTTTATATACATATCGAAAATAGTTTTTCGCGGACAAAACCTATTCTAATCCCTTCAAATCAACTCCAAAGCTAATCTAATCCTACCATACACCTTCTTAGGGTGTCATGGGTTCCTAATCACCATCAAGACCAATGAATACCAAGGGGATAATTATAGGATGACCATAAATATATATATATACTCTAAAATCATGTAAAAATGGTATAAATCACATATGTCTTGCATGTTGCTCCAAAAATGAAAAGATACATATGAAATGAAGAGGAAACATGAAAAATGATAGAAACATGCTTACAAGTGAATATGATGAGGTGCAAGTAACAAGGTTAAACCTAAACACTCTTGGTTTTTATTTCAAAACCTAAATAAGAGTATTATCTAGATTGTAAAAACACTTGAGCTTGAAAAATTTTGTGATCCCTTTGTATCTCTTTCTATGGCCGGTTTTAGAGAGCAAGAAAAAGGAGAGAAATATCTTGAATGTGTATGAAAATTATTGATGTGAATGATGAAGTAAAAGAGGTAAAGTGTATATGTAAACAATCAAAGACAATTTTCACCTAAGCCAATTAATGCATACATCCCCCCCTATGGCCGGTTTAGGGGGGATATGTTTTCCAAATTATATATATATTTTTTTTATAAAATGTTGTGTAAATGTATACTTGTATAACTTTTAAGAAAGTGTAAGTAAATGGGTGGTTAAATGTAACTTGTAAGGTAAATGGAAATTTTTAGGTAAAAGAGATTTTTAATAGACCAAAATAGAATGTAATGAGATAATAAAAATTGTAAAAATACATTCCTTGTGAAATTTGAGTGATAAAATAATTATCGAGTAATTTTTTAAGAAAAACGTCATAATAATATAACTTTAACGATTTATATACCAAATAAATTCAAAACACTAGTTAAACTCAAAATATAGTTTTTACAACTAAATGTAAGTATAAAAATATGTCGGGATCATTTTTGAAAGTAACGGATTAAATATTTAAAATAATAACTCACGCGATAACGTTTATTAAATATAAAAATTACGCGTTAAATGCGAAATGAAATGCCATGAATGAACTAATATGATGCATATTTAATTTAAGAAATGACCGGAATTTGAGAATTGTGACAGTTTGACTATGCATATTATACATTTATTAAGTAATTTCAAACTGACATAAATGTTGGATACTATTTTTATAGTGGTTAAAGATATCTCCTCGAGACACAAAATATCACTCTGTCTGTTCTAATCTTTTAAAGTTGATTTTGACAATACACAAGACATTAATGAATATAATTTTAATTTAATTAGATAACAAGATGTTACTTAAATTTCATATTTTTTAATATACGATATTTCCTTAATATCAGAGTTAGTTGTCTTAATATTTGACTTTGTTTTATTATCAGAGTTTCTAAAACAAAAAATTAATATTCACATTCCTATTTAAAAATAAAATCAATTTTTTTTTTTTATAATTGCATGTTCTAAAGAGCTATGTATATTAATATTGTCTTAATATCAGACTTAGTTTTGGCTTTGACGTATATATTTATTAAGTAATTTTAATATATATTCAATAACACACTGACATACATGTCAGATAGTGATGAAAAATTCTTCTTCGAGACTTAAAATATCAATCAATGTCAAAGTTTTTCATTTAATTTTAATATAGTTTTTCAATTATGTTGTTTTTTAAAATATATTTTTGTTTTTATTTATATTTACTAGATAATTTTAATTTAGTTATGTTATTTTTGTATTGTTTATTTTAATAAAGATGTTTTACTTTAAAAACAACTTTGATGTACTGTGATATTAAACTTATTCTAATATTATTAGAGTATGTAAATTTCATAGTTTAATAAAGATGTTTTACTTTAAAACAACTTTGATGTACCGTGTTAAATAGTTATTTAATATCACAGTAACTTAATATGACATTAATATCATAGTAATTTGTAAGCAGTAGTAATTTTTCTTTTTACAGCAGTATAATTTTTTTTTAATTTCATATTTTTAATATATGATATTTGTGTTAATGTCAGAGTATCAAAAGTCCTACTTGTATTTTTCTTATAGTACATATAAAACTTATTATTTTTCCTCTATAAATATGACCATTTCCGATCTCACAAAAAAACAGACCAAGCAATCAACTCATAATAAATTTCAATCTATATTCAAAAAGATTGATGATCATTTTGCTGTATAATTTTATTTTTTTGCTTCGTTAATATATGAAATCTAGATATTTTACCGAATATTGAAAGTGAAACAACTTACAAGTAAACAATTTTTCTTACAAATCATCAAGTTGTCTCACTAAGTGTTACCCAAAACCCTAAATCCTAAACCCTTAAGTATTTCATCTTCAAGAATAATCAATGGTGTACGATAATCTGTATAAAGCTGCAAACAGTTTTTTTGTTGCTTTTTAAAACCTTATTCTATCAAAATCATATGTCATTGAACATTTTTGTTTTTCCAGTTTCATCAACAAAGCTTAGAAATGATGCTATATGATCATGCTTTGCAGTAGTCACAGTTGATGAAGCAGAAGAGGTTTGGGGTGAAAGAAGTGGGATCAAGGAATGAGTTTATAATTACGATGAAGATGACAATCAAGTAGTTGCTAATGTTTTTTTATTTTTTGATGTCTTTTTATGTATGACTTTCAGTATGAAAAACAACTGCTGTGTAATGTAAAATGCAATTATGCATATATCTATTTCAAGAAGTCATAGTAATTCTGATATTAATATCTTTTTTTTACATTTTATGCTATGAAAATCAATGATAACTTAAATTTATATTTTAAAATGATTGTCACATTTAATTTCTATATTTACTTGCACTAAAACTTATTCTGATATTAAAACTGGGAGAACCATACAATTTTTATTAGCAGTAGAAAAATTTGTTTGCAGCAGCAGAAAAATTTGTTGCAGCAACAGTAATACTATCATCAGACAGTCTTGCTTTCCGAATAATAAAATCTATATTACAAAAATCAGAAATTTCTTAATTTCTTTCTTAATCATCAAAAATAATATCAAAATTTCTTAATATCACATAAGAATAAGGACAATTAAAATCTGACTAACAACAATATTAATATTCAATTTTCTTAATATCACATAAGAATAAGGACAATTAAAATCTGACAACAACAATATTTAATGTCACAAAACAGTACCTTTTCTCTCAAAAATAATTGACCATTTTTTTTCACTGTTGCCTCTTCTGCATACTTATCAATATTTCTAAATGATATTAAATATCCAATTTTTTTTTTTTTTTTTTTTTTTTTTTTTTTTTTTTTTTATCTAGACAAATAGAATTACCAATAAAATTTTTCTCTGCAGCAGTAGAAGAATTTGTTGCAGCAACAGTAACGTTTATTTGCACTAAAACTTATTCTGATATTAAAACTGGGAGAACCATACAATTTTTATTAGCAGCAGAAAAATTTGTTGCAGCAGCAGAAAAATTTGTTGAAGCAGCAGTAATATTTAGTTACACCAAAGATATTCTGATATTAAAAATGGGAGTACCATATAGTTTACTATAATCGGACATTCATGCTTTCTGAATAATAAAATCTATATTACAAAAATCAGAAATTTCTTAATATCTTTATAAATCATCAAAAATAATATCAAAATTTCTTAATATTACATAAGAATAAGGTCAATTAAAATCTGACTAACAACAATATTTAATGTCTCAAAATTTCTTAATATCACATAAGAATAAGGTTATTGACCATTTTTTTTCTTGTTGCCTCTTCAGCACACTTATCAAATATTTCTACATCTTCAAATGTAAAAAAATTTGGATCTCTAATATTTTTAATTTCATTGCTTATCTTGCAAAGAGCTTCCCATATAGCTGGACGTATTTCATCTTTCAAAGGTGGCAAACCAAATTTTTTAACAACCTTTACAATCATCAAAGCAGCACCATCAACTATCGCTCTTACTTTGTCTAGACAAGTTTCATGAATCTATACAAGAAATAGATAGTATATCAAATTTTTTTATAAATTTGTAATAGCATATGCAAAACTTTATTATGATTATATAAAGCAATAATAGCTGATCCTTATCGTATTCTAGCAAATCAAAGTAAATGTGACTGTCACAAATAGAAAAATCTTCAAATACTTCCATTCTTTTCTCCAGCTTTTTGATATGGTAGCGTAGCACACATATATTTGTTGTGTCATAAGGATAATTGCCGCATGTCAAATATTTTAATGTTTCAGTTAATAAAGAATTTGCAGCGTTAATTTATTGTTTAACTTGACTCAAGCATTTTCGCATTTTTTTGCTTATAATCAGACAAAAAATCATCCACTGCTGAACTTTCTTCTTCATCAACTAACCTTTCTTCTCCTTCTGTTGAATATAACAAGCCGATAGTTAAGATTTTTTAATATCAGATTAACTATCAGCTACTAGTACTAAGATATTATTTTTTGCTACTAGTACTAATTTGAATTAATTATCAAATTATCTGTAATAATAGAAATCATCTGAATTAACTACTTTATAAAATTTATTAAGTAAGTAATATGAACTTGATATTTAAGAAAATTTATTGATATCAGATTACCTATGATTATAATTTTCAGAGACAATTTATAAAAATTAAAGAAATTTCTTAATAATTGATTAAGATCAATTATTATAATATGCCGTTTTTCAGTTTATATTTATTAACAGAATAACAATGATAAGAAAATCGAAAGTTCGTTAATATCAGAATAGGTATCATCAAACGACATTAATATCAGAATAAACATTATAATGAAAAAAATTAAAGATCTTAATATGATATAACCAATATTGAGTTTACAATGAATATCAGAATAAGCACATAAAGAAAAAAAGAATTTTCTTATAGTTATTATCAGAATGACAATGTTAGGAAAAAGGGAATTCGTTAATATCAGATTAGCTCTCATCAGACACCTTTAATATCAGAATAAAAATGATAACGAAAAAGTAAAATTATTAATATCATATAAGAAATTTTCAGTTTACAATTGATGTTAAGAAATTTTTTATCAGTATATTTACACCAGAACCTTATACACTTCAGTTTCAGATACCGTTAATATCAGAATAAAAATGAAAACGGCAATGTTAAGAAAAAGGGAATTCGTTAATATCAGATTAGCTCTCATCAGATACCGTTAATATCAGAATAAAAATGAAAACGAAAATGAAAATATCTTAATATCATATTGGAAATCTTAAGTTACAATTAATATCTGAATAAAACTTTTAAGAATTTTTTGTTGTGTTAATGTTACATTAGCTATATTCATTTAATAAAAATGTTAATAAGAATGGAAATATTTTAATATCATATTAGAAATCTTCAGTTAAAATTAATATCAGAATAAGTATCTTAAGAAAAAAATTAATTATGTTAATATCAGAATAGCTATCTTCAGTTTGAATTATATCAGAATAGCAATATCCCTAATATCAGAATAACTATCATAAAAAAATTCTTAAATTCGAAATTAAGAAACTTACCTTCGTTCAGTTATGCAAATCTTAAACTTGATGAAATCAATGTTTTTAGATTTTTTTTTACTTTATGTTTTTATATGTTTTGTTATTCAGATCTACACTGATATTATAATAGTATAGATTAATTACGAAAATGCCACCACGTTTTTTTTAACGTAGATCAGATGGACACTTTGATCGTGCGGCTGATATTCATCCGTACCATCCGTACTTAAAAGCTGGAACGCACCCGATCCCTTCCATATATATATATATATATATATATATATATATATATATATATATATATATATATATATATAGTAGGGATCCAGTGAGAAGTAAATTAAAATAAAAAGTGGTCAGAAGTGACCAAAACCACGCATTTGAGATGCAACGACTTGCATTAGATGCATTTCTATTCACATAGATTCTACATCTTGAGTTTCAAAAGTTAATTTGATGTATAGATGGTGCAAATTGATTTTCATGATTTTGGCAGGTGCAGAGGAACAAGAAACAAGAGAAATCATGAAACGCATCTAATATACGTATATGCATCTGATTAAAAGCTAGAAAACACACTATGGTGCGTTATAATACATCTAAGATTATAGGGATGCATCTAATTTAGATCGATGCATCTCGGATTTGCGGTTATAGTTCTTCTTATTCCTTCTACTTTTAAGTAATCTTCTTATTTGATCCTAACTATATATATATATATATATATATATATATATATATATATGTGTGTGTGTGTGTGTGTGTGTATATATATATATATGTGTGTATCTATATATATATATATATATATATATATATATATATATATATATATATATATATATATATATATATATATATTTATATATATATATGCATGTATACACACACACACACGCACATATATATATATATATATATATATATATATATATATATATATATATATATGTATGTATTTATATTTTTGCAAGACAATATATAATTTAATTAGTTTAGGATTTTTTTAATACACGTTTATTTTAGATTTTATTTTTAATCATAGCATATAGTTTCAAGTATTCCATTTATCGTTACGAAACTTAGGAAAAATTCAAATTGGACCCAAAAATTCTGTATTCAAAATTTAGGGTTTTACAACTCTTCCCCTCCAAAAATAAATTTTCGTCCTCAAAATTTAAAACAAAAATCAGTCATGGGCACCTTGTTATAACATCATATTCGTTCAATACTCTAAACATTATTATGCAACTAAAATTCAAAAACAACCAATAATGTAGCAATCCAACCTAGAAGCATAATCCCATTGAAAATAAACCAAACTTAATAATTCAAAGACATCAAAATTCATAATCCTTAAGAACTGAAAGGTATTATTATGCGTCACACGCTTCTTTATTATATTATTTCTAATATGTAGTGTCTTAAGTCTTCTCAGTTGTTAGTAAAACTCTTCCCATTTTCTTTCGTGGTTGAGTATCCTTGTACTCCACTTGTTTGTCCCCATATCCCGCTTTCTCTTGTTTATCGAGAGGCTTCCATTCAGGACAATCAACGATTTTGGGTCCCGGTTTCTTATACCTAAAACAAACCAAATCAGCTTTACAGTCCTTTATTGCATGTCCCGGCTTCCCACAATTACGACAATCCTCGTGCCAACATTTCCCCTTGTGTGTTTTCTTGCATATGGTACATGGTTTATACTCCCCAACATTCTCTACTTTCCCACCATTGATTTTGATCTTTTTCACGTCTTCATCCCGACTCTCTCTCTTTCTTTTATTGTCTCCTCCTTCCTCTAGCTGTCGGTTATTTTCCTTTTCTATCATTAAAGCAAGCTCTACCGCTTCTTGAAAAGTTGCAGGTCGTGCTTGTTGAACTGGAGTGGACCCCTAATCCCAGCTCTTAAACCCCATATGTATCGTTTGATTCTTCTTTCCTCAGTAGCTACCTGATATTTTGCAGATTTTGCCTTTTCATTAAACTTTGCAGTGTATTTCTGAGCTGGCATATCATTCTGCTGCAGCTTCAAGAATTCCTCGTCAAGCTTATCCATCAATCCTTGGGGACAATAATTTTCCATGACCAACTCTTCAAATTGTTCCCATGTCATAGCAATCACAGCTTCATTACGACGAGCGATTTTGATCATATTCCACCAATGTCGCGCTTCTCCTTTAAGCAAATGGGATGCATACTTCACCCTTTGTCCACGTGAGCATTAACTAATTTCAAATATGTCCTCTATTTCCTTTAACCAGTTGGTGACAAACACAGGGTCGCTAACTCCATGAAATTTGGTCGGTTTGTAGTTTAAGAAGGACTTGTAGCTTGATACGCTTACACAGCGCGTTCGGGGTCAAAGAACTTCCTTTTCGTCGAGCAGGTTTTTCAACACCCTAGGCAGTGAACGTAATCGTTGTAGTGTATTATTAGGGGTAAGCCACGGGAATTCATATCGTTCTCTAGGGGAATAGGAATGCTAGTGAGAAGTTACTACGCTAAGGTTGGGGTTGAGGAAGATTATTTTTTATCTTTTTATGTTTTTTAAGGAAATGGAAAGGTACGAATCTCGGGGTTTGAATTTGGGGGTTGGTATTTCTACCGATTACTTCTACTATCTAATTATCTAATTAACTAAGGTGAGGGTAGTCTATGTCTATTGTTTTGTGCTCGTATGATGATTAAAAATGTATTTGCTTAGGCTTTATTACTCCCTAGTTATCTCCTATTGATGGTTGAATTGTCACGTCCTTATTCTTAATCGAGTTGTGTCTCTAAGGTCGTAGGGTATGCGTTTATCCCTAACTCTTTGAAGCTACCAAAGGTTAATGACTACAAAATCTCTAGGATTTATAAACTTTAACTCTAAGGTATTCTTTGGATGTATAGCCTACAATTACTCTAGGTGATTATAAACAAAGGTTCAACAAAGATTAATCAAGCATTAACAACACAACGAATGACCTATCGCAGTACTAGGTCAATCACAACTAAGATAAGAGACAACCAATCAATATTCAATAACTAAGTTTCATATTACTTAAGAAAATGTTGGATCGATGTACTCTAACCAAACTAACTTATATAGCTTGTTAAGGTTTAATAACCTCGGATAAATCCTAAGCTATTAACAGAGAAACACTGAGCAAACTCTATTAAGTATGCGGAATTTACTTAACAAAGCTAAGAAGAATAACTTTAACTATAAACGATTTTATTAATTGTTAGATATAAGTTTTCACATACACATCAAACCATAACACAAAGTGGCGTATAAATGGAATTCTAGAGAGAGAAAGTTAGAGGTTTAGGGAACTTAGTGATAGAAAGTGAAAGATATTATTATGAGCTCCAACTCTCTACCTTGGAAGGTAGAGAGTATTTATAGTCTTACATAAATCGCCACACATCGGGCTGTGGATCAGGCATACAGTGGGTAAAGACCCGTCCGTCCTCCACGGTGTTACTTAACTAAATACTACTTAACATAAAAGAACTACGACTACGAGCTTTCTAACGATTACATATACTTGAGGTGACCGACTCTTTAATACCTGGAATTTCTAATTCCTAACAATCTCCCCCTAAGGGAGGTCACCTCAATCATGTACCAAACTTACATTGAATACAAATAGATATTACATTAACAATTGATCTTGCATTCTTGATGTAGTCCTTTGCTCCTAAGCTCGTAGTCATTGATTCTTCTTATTGCATGTTTGGATACTCCAAGTGGAGGTCTTTTACTGATCCATGTGATAATAATTTTGAGCCATCATTTGAGATCATCAGCTATCAACAATCTCTGACACATCCTTTGTGGTGTTGGTAATATGTGATGTTGTGACTTTAGGACCGACATGCTCACATTCTGGATCATGATATCTTCTTATCAGAGTAGCGGAAGCATTTGTTGAATCATGATATTGGCAGCAGCGTAGCGGAAGCTTGGAGTGAAAATATCAGAGTCATTGATGCACTAATCATGATTTCTTTGAGTTGAATGTGTTAAGTGAGCATGCGGCTATGGATTGACCGCTTCATTCTGATCAGCTGCAAACGTCGGGCGTACCTGCATACAACAGTTAGCAATAAATCGCACGAAAGTGTCTTTGATCACTTTCGTTGAATTGAGGCACACGGCCCACGGTTCCCCGTTGATCAGTACATGTACTGCCTGTGATCAGGTATAATTCCGAAGAATTTCCTTGACAGGGTTTCGCAGCTGCTCTAGTTGTTCTCAAACCGGAACATCTCAAAGAAGACAACACGGAGAGAGTGAACCAGCGAATTTTAAGTCCACTGATTGATGAAAAGTGATTTGAAAAACAATCGTGTATTGCTCAATAGAAATTGTTTTTGCAATACAACGAAGGTTTTATTGAAAATCAATTATCAATCATAAAAACACCTTTTGGTTTGAAAAATGATTACACGGTCGATGTGCTGAATAAAAGAGTTGGTAAGCACAAAGACCGGTTTTTCAAAGGTATCCGTCAATCCATAACCTGAACCAGGATTGATTCAAGAGATTGAATCGCCCCATTGTTTCTGTTCAGTTGTCACATGGTTGATCTATATAATAGATCTCACATGCCACCTACCAGGAGCTTGTTTGATGTTGGCTCCAGAAGGCTTTCCATCTTCATTGTGAATATGTATACACATCACTCAGATGTTCTGGCAATACCACAAGGATAATGCGTAGGACTCAAAATATAATCTCTCTTTCCACATTGTGTGAAACAGAGAGTCTTCATTGAAAGTGTCCTAATGAGATTTATTGATGATCTCTTGGCTCTAGACTCAATTTGTGCATATTTGGATCCTGTGCCGGAGACTAGGGAGAGGGTCTCCTTCTTCAATATCAACAATCTCTAAGAGAAAGTCGATAGATAATGTCGGTTCCCGTGAGAATGAAACAAGCCCTTTTAAGAGGAACTTGAGTGGTTTGGAAAGTTGAAGTTCAGTGCGTCACTGGGTCCATGACGTCTTGTCTTCAATACCGATGTTACCATCAGTAGCATATGAAGTGAACCCGGTTTCTGCCCTAAGGTTGAATAAATGGAGGGCTATTTGTTTTCACCCTTTTCTCATTCAATTCTTTTTAATTCTTCAACCCCTTCAGTGCTTACCGAGACTTCATAGCAAGAACCTTGTTGGGTTTGTTCCAGTACTTGCTCTATCTCAGTCCGCACTCTTCCCATATCTCACTTTTCTCCTTTTATCATCATACCTAAGGACTTCTACACTAACTAGTGGATTGTCCCTGGGTAGATGTAACACCCCCAATTTCGTGATACGCAGCGGAATTCAAACTGGGTGTTACTTCATGGCACAACAGTCATAACAATAGAAAACGTACTCTAATGGAGTCGTTTTAAAAGATTTATCATTCGATTTATATAAATATCAGAGTTTACAAAAATGAGGTCCCAGATGGTTCCAAGTTTACAAAATACATTAAATGGTTTTTCGAATGATAATAAAATTTATAGCCTTCTTGATCTAGTCCTCACTCTTCCGTGCCAGCTTCCAACATTATGGACCTGAAATACATGCTAAAAACTGTCAACACAAAGGTTGAGTGAATTCATAGAGTTTGTTTGATGGTTGAACACATTTTGTTTGTAGTGTGAGTTATAAATTCACACCAATGGTTTGAAAACCAAAACAGTTATTATTAGACTAAGCATCATGCAATCAAGGCGTTAACGTGTTCCAAAATTAATTGGAGAAAATGTCGGTGCGTGCCCTATCAGGTAAAATTGCCATTTTTACCAATGTTACTCAACTATAGTGCGTTTGTTTGCCTCTAACGGGGCCAAGACAAACGAGATTCGTCAATCCCAATAGATCTATTCACAATATTCGCGCCCACTCTCACTTAGTGATTAATGATTCATGATTAAGGGACTTAAGTTTGGCAAATGCGGTAACTTAGTGCTAATAACAATCAGATAAGTATATAGTTTGAAAGCAATGTGTTCGGTTTAAAATAAAGCATGTATTGCCCCCAAAGAGTTTGTAAAACAATTAAGTAATAGAAAGTGGGGCTATGAACTCACCTTAATAAATGATATCACATGTATAATGAGAATGATGGATATGCCGTGAGAACTTCTACGAGCAACCTAAAATAGAATGTTGCGACTTAGGTTTGGAATAATGTTTAGGAAAACGTAAACGAGCCTATATATGTAGCATTTGTATGTTTGTTAATAGAAATTGTTTTAGTTTGTATATCTCGTACTACCGTTCGGGCCATCATAATTCAGAGGTCATGCAGTAAACGTTCAAGGAGCTAGGACACTTTAATTCGTAAATCCAGCAACTCGTCGATCCGTTTACCCAAATGAACCCCTCACATGAAGTTCCCTAGTGTTGTAGTGCTTAATACGTAAAACATGTATTTTAATTACTTGATTATATGATATATTAAGACTTTATAAATACAATAAATAAACTAACAAAGTTTAAGTAATTAAATAAGTTTGAGTTTTATAAATACTTACCTTAATATAGAATGCTTGAGTATTATGGAAAAATAAAATATTAGCGGAGCTTCGACGTAAAATTTGCAATCTTCGAAAACCCAAGGCTATTAGAAGATTATAACAACGCCTTCTTGAGAACCCGAAGAAGAAATGAAGATTATAACAACGTCTTTTTGGAGACTTGAAGTTATTTGAAGATTATAACGACTCTTTCTTGAAAACTTCCAAGAACGAAGATCAAACGCTAGTTTTCTTCAAGAACACATGAATGTTCTTACAAGATCTATAAGAAATGCCTGAGGTTTAGGACTTTAGATGTTAAGAAGGGGTGGTGCAAGAAAATATGAAGGTTTTAGCTTGGTATTTATAGGAAAAATTTAGGAGTTAACTATATATTGGGTTAAAAACTAACCATGGTTAAGTTGTATACTTGTAATGATCTAAGGAATGATCAAATATCCTCCCTACATGTGTCTTTACACGTTTTCATGGTGAGGTGGTGATAAGGTTGGAATTTCTTGATATTATCTTGATTTCGGAGTGAGTTTTGGTTCCGTTAAATGCTAACCGAAGCCATAAAACGTAAAACCGGGTATCGTAAAAATATGAAACTTGCAGGAATGATGAAAATCATCATTATACTCCATATAAAAATATAAAATGGGTGATAAGTCTTATTGGGTGCAAAAACGCTGCTTAAAGCTGGAAATACGGGTCAAAAACGCGTAATTCGCAGTTTATCGGAAAAGAACGAAATTTCAGGGAAACGACCGTGAATTTATTTAGAGTAGACTAAAATTAGTCTAAAAGTGATATGAGATGTTAAAATATGGTTTTCGTCATACGCGAGATAACTTAACAGTTATTTGTGAAGTTTAAAAGTTACGCGATTTATGCAAAAATGTAGAACGTATAAGGTTAATTCCTTTATGGTCAAAGGAGGAGGGAAATATGTTTGACTTTTCCAAAAATGTAAAAGTGTCAAAAACATATTAGAAACACAGTGCAGAAATCGTTAAGTCTGGATGTAAGTAGAATTGTTTAAAACATAAGTTTAGTTTTGTTCAGCGCTGGGCTTATTTGGTAATATTAAAAATAATAATTCTTAAAAATTCTCAAATTAATCATGAAGGATCTAAAAATTTATCTGATGCGAGGAAAATTATCAGGGTTGATTTTCGTTAAGCGCGTGATGTTTAAACGGTGGACCGTCTAAAACGAAACTTTAAAACGATGTTTACTTAATAATTTTTTGCGAAAATGATCTAACGATGGTCGAACTCTCAGGTTATTACTAAAATAATTTATCTTACGAGAATGTGGATTAAAAATTTTACGAGATGAATAGTGAATCTAAATAGTAAAAGTGAATAGTAAATTCTCGAAAATAAAAAGTAACCTAAAAATGCGGGTGGTTACAGTAGATCCCTCCGGTTCTGGCGGATCATGGGAACACATACCTAACCTTATCATCCTTATATCACCGTATATAAAGTAAAGTTGGTCGGTCAATTTGGTATTGTTCATCTGCCATTGGAACCAATTGAAAACCATTTGAAAAATCAATCCAGATACTTGTGATATATTATCAAAACATTTTGTACCTGAATTGTTTTTGATATTTTTAGAACAAGAACTCCCCCTCAACATGTGCATCAAGTATTTGAAAATGTTTTGCACACGGAGGCAAGAGAAAGAATTAACTTCTTTGATTACCATTTTCTAAAAGATATCAACATCTCTTCCTAAATCGAATCAGGTAGATAGATCATTTTAGGGGAAGGATGAGGTTTTCATGATTTTGCTCCCCCTCAATATGTGCCTCGAGGTTTGAAAGGAGTTTTGCACATACTAGAGGGAACCTGCACATTGAGATAAATGATCACGTTTCAAATCATAGGTGTAAGATAGATGCTCCCCCTCAACATGTGAATGGAAAAATTGAAATCGTTTGTCACATGCGGGGAGGACAGCAGGTACATCCTTATAAAACCATTTACCGAATTATCAGTTTAAATCCAATTTAAATCACACATTCTCCCCCGATCACAATTATCAAATCATGTGAGATTTGTGATCTCTTATAGATTTAAATTGATTTTGAAAGCTTTTAAGGAGAATTGTGACTTGATTATGAAAGCGTTTTAACTGATAAGGATTGGATTTTAAGACTTAAAACTCCATTGATAAGACATGCATGTACATCTTTTGAAAACAATTTAATGCCAAATAACTTTTTAATTTAATTGAAATCATTCTCCCCCTCAATCAATGACATAGGTTGTTGATTGAGAGATAGAGATTTTGACAAATAAGTCCTGATGATTATCAAAAATAGAGATCGAGTTATTTTTCAAAGCATTTAGTTTTCAGCAGATAAATGTTTATAGAATCAGAGCATGGAATTTTGAAAACATGATAAAACATGGCTCTGTTCTTTCTTTTAAGACCGGGTTATTGCCTGAAGATGACAATAAGCCATTGCTTCTCTTTCACTCAATTTTTTTTTTTTTTTTTTTTTTTTTTTTTTTTTTTTTTTTTATATAAAAATTCGAACAACAACTAAAGTCCCGTGTCATTCTTTGAATGACAACATCAAGATCGTAGATATTATCGAATCGAGAGAAACATGACAAAATGACAATATTTTTTGAAGATTTTTCGAATTTTTCAAATTTTTATGGATTTTGAAAGTTTTATATTTTTCTATTTGATTTTTTTTTTTTTTTTTTTTTTTTTTTTTTTTTTTTTTTTCGAATAGATATATACAAGAGACAGATGAAGATAGACCTTTACTCCTCGTCTTCCTCCTGAAGACGTTTGAGTGTTTCTGGTTGAAGGCTTTTTAAGCCAAGTCGTGGAAGAATAAACTCAAAACGTTCTCTTGGAAGAGCTTTGGTGAAGATGTCAGCTAACTGGTATTCAGACCTCACAAAATAGAGTTCCACCACACCTTTTTCTACTTGTTCCCTGATGAAATGATGTCGAATGTCGATATGCTTTGCTCTTGAGTGTTGAACATTGTTGCATGATAGAGCAATAGCACTTTTATTATCACAGTACAGAGGGATTTTGTTGAATACAAAGCCATAGTCAGATAATTGAGATCTCATCCATAAGATTTGAGCACAACAGGATGACATGGCTATGTATTCAGCCTCTGTAGAGGAAATAGAAGTGCTCATTTGCTTCTTTGAAGACCAGCTCACAAGCTTATCACCCAAAAACTGAGCACCTCCAGACGTACTTCGACGTGTATCTTGACAACCTGCATGATCAGCATCTCCATAGGCCGTTAGTGACATACCGGTGTCCTTCGGGTACCAAAGACCCATATTGATGGTTCCTTGGAGATACCGAAAGACCCGTTTAACTGCTTCAAGGTACTTTTTAGTAGGCTTAGCCTGGTATCTAGCACACATACAAACAACGAACAAGATGTCTGGTCTACTAGCAGTGAGGTACATCAGGGATCCAATCATACTACGATATTTTGTTTGGTCAATCATGATCCCTGAGTGGTCCTCATCTAGTTTGGTTCGGTCAATCATGGGGGTGTCTACAGGGTCACTTGAATCAAATCCAAATTTCTTTAAGATCTCTGTTGCATATTTAGATTGATTTATGAAAATGCCTCCGGGACTTTGTGAAATTTGTAATCCCAAGAAAAATGACATTTGTCCCATCATTGACATTTGAAATTTTGAACTCATTTCATTCGAAAAACGATCACATTCCATTGGGTCTGTCGAGGCAAAAATAATATCATCAACATAAATTTGAACATGAGTTAAATGTTTGCCTGACTTCCTGGTGAACAATGTAGGATCAACTACTCCTTTGCTGAATCCGGTTGATAGAAGAAACTTTGACAGTGTATCATACCATGCCCTTGGAGCTTGCTTTAAACCGTAAAGAGCCTTCTTCAAACGATAAACGTGAGTAGGATGCTCTTGATTCACAAATCCTTCAGGTTGGCTGACGTAGACGACTTCTTTAAGATCTCCGTTCAGAAATGCCGTCTCCACATCCATCTGATAGACTACCATGTTCTTACTAGCTGCATTAGCCAGAAAGATTCTGATTGCCTCAATTCGAGCAACTGGAGCAAAAGATTCTTCAAAGTCAATACCCTCCTCTTGACGGTATCCTTTAGCAACTAATCGAGCCTTGTTCTTCAACACATCACCATGCTCATCAAGTTTCACTTTGAAGATCCATTTAAGAGCTATAATCATAGCACAGTCTGGAGCAGGCACTAACTCCCATACATCAAGTCGATCAAACTCATGAATTTCATCTTGCATGGCATTGAACCAGCTATCTTCATTCATGGCGGTTTTAACATCTTTTGGTTCGATCTTAGATAGTACGGAGTTGAAGAAGCACCATAAGGCATCGGTTGCAAGTTGTTTCCGGGTTGATACAGGACGAGAGGGATTTCCAATGATGTTGTCTAATGGATGATCGTGAGTCCATTTTCTGAGGTGTTCATGTGGCAGTTGTTGAGGGACTGAGGTAGCAGAGTCGATGTCTCCTGAAGAAGATGGTTCTGATGATGATTCAGGAGCAAATATGTTTTCAAATGGAGCATCTTCAGGATTAGCAAAGGGATTAACTTCATCATTGATGCCAGAAACATTTCCATGATGTACATTTGAAGAATGATGATTTGTTGATGAGACTGAAGGATCAGCAGCAGGTGCTTCTTGACTTAAAGATATTGAGACTGAAGGATTGACTTCATTCACAGGAATATGAGCATTCTCTGTTGTAGGGATCAGCACCTCATTAGTAATTGAATCATACAGTTCATCAAACATAGGATCAAACAATTTCTTTAAATCATCTTCAGAAGGAGGTACATATGGAGTTTCTTGAGAAGAGTTTGGAACAAGGGATGAACCAATGGGACTGTTTTGAAGTGCGGGTCCTGAGCTGGAGTGTCCAGGAGCCATTTGACCGGTCAGCTCATCAAACGTAACGTGAATTGTTTCCATGATATTTCGGGTTCTTTTGTTGTAGATTCGGTATCCCTTTTTGTTTGGTGCATATCCTACAAATACTCCAATGTCAGCTTTAGCCCTGAGTTTGCCTAAGTCTTGACCCTCATTAGTTGGATAACACAATGCACCAAACACACGAAGGAAAGAGAGATTAGGTTTTCTGTTGTGGACAAGTTCATATGGAGTTTTTCCATGTACAGTATGAATTAGGGAACGATTTTGTGTGTAGCATGCAGTGGCAATTGCTTCAGCCCAGAGAAACATTGGAACCTTTGAGTAAATCAGCATTGTTCTAGCGGCTTCAACAAGAGTTCGATTTCGTCTTTCAACTACACCGTTCTGTTGAGGAGTTCGTGGAACACTTCTTTGATGGCTGATTCCAACGCTTTCATAGAATTCACTAAGTTGTTTGTTGACAAACTCAGTTCCATTGTCTGTTCTGATAATTCTGACGGTTTTGTTAAGTCAAACCTGCAGCTGTTTGATGAGTTTGATGATGATATCAGGAGTTTCATCCTTTGTCCTTAAGAACTTGACCCAGGTGAATCTAGAGTAATCATCAACCACAACTAACACATATTTCTTCCCAAAGATATTCTGCACCCTCATTGGTCCATATAAATCCATATGAATCATATGAAGAACTTCTGTGACAGAGTTAGTAGGTTTGGGTTTGTGGGCAAACTTTTTGCTTTTACCCAATTGGCATGCTGAACAAAGATGTGACAACCCGTACTTTCAGGTCATTTCTCGAAACAATTCATTCCTTACAATTTCAACATTTATCGTAAACTTGGTTTACTTGTTTCAAATTCGCATAACCTTTATGGTTTAGCGGCGAATTCATGATCATATCATCACGAACATTTCATATGGACTAAGTTTAGTCTACATTTCATTGACATCATTTGCATCATGATAGTTCATTCATGACATTTCATTTCACATTTAACGCGTAATTTTTATATTAAATAAACGTTATCGCGTGAGTTATTATTTTAAATATTTAATCCGTTACTTTCAAAAATGATCCCGACATATTTTTATACTTACATTGGTTTATAAAAACTATATTTTGAGTTTAACAAGTGTTTTGAATTTATTTCGTATATAAATCGTTGAATTTATATTATTACGACGTGTTTCTTAAAAATTTCACGATAAATATTTTATCACTCAAATTTCACAAGGAATGTATTTTTACAATTTTTATTATCTCATTACATTCTATTTTGATCTATTAACAATTACTTTTACCTAAAAATTTCCATTTACCTTACAAGTTATTAATATCTACATATTTACTTACACTTTTAATAAATATTACACAATTACACAATACATTTTATAAAAAAAAAAAAAGATATTTTGTGAGATGCATCCCCCCCAAAACCGGCCTTAGGGGGGGGGTTGAGTCAAAAGAGGGTTAGCAATAAATGTATGCATGGTCTTTGATTTTTATGTCTATACACATTTCATAAAGTCTCACTTCAATTATCATTCTCATTCACTTCATTTCATAACTCATTCAAGTATTAGCAAAGTTTTTCTTTCTCTCTTTTGTTCTTCCAAAACCGGTTCTTCATCAAGCTCAAAGGGATCATCATTTTTTTTTATCAAGCACAAGTAATAACAATCTAGATATCACTCTTTATAAGGTTTTGGAAATAAAAACCAAGAGTGTTTAGGCTAAACCTTGTTCCTTGCACCTCATCATATTAACTAGTAAGCATGTTTCTTTCATTTTTCATGTTTCCTTTTCATTTCATAGTTATCTCTTCATTTTTGGAGCTAGCATGCATGATTTGTGTTGTTTATACCATTTTACATGATTTTTAGAAATATATATATATATGGTCATCCTATAATTATCCCCTTGGTATTCATTGGTCTCGATGATGTCTAGGAACCCATGACACCCTAAGAAGGTGTATGGTAGGATTAGATTAGTTTTGGAGTTGATTTGAAGGGATTAGAATAGGTTTTGTCCGAGAAAAACTATTTTCAATAAGTATAAAATAGGTTCTGTCCTTGTTTTGATTTTCTGGAAAATCCGACTGTTGGTACAAAATTTTGGCCTTGATATTTAGAAAATATACTTTAAAACGAATCCGTGGCCGCTTGAACGGATTAAAACGGAGTTATAACGAAGAAGTTATGGATTTTACAAGTTTGACGACGAAAAATATAGTTTTCTGAAATTTCAGCATGCTGTTTTTATTTTGTCCAAGTCAAAAACGAGCCTTAAGCTTTACAAATTATTTCGACTTCTCAAAAATCTATTAGTATACTTTGATACGAAGCTAAGGACGTATTATACGTAGAAAACGGATTTGAAACGACAAAGATATGCACGTTTTTATAAAATTGCCGTAACTATTATTTTCTGAAAAACTATATTACTTTACGATACAAGTGTTACGGTAGCTGAAACGTCCATGTTGAGGGCTGTTTTTAACCATGATGTGAAACTTTTTGGAACGAAATGTCTTCTAATAAAATTAGGATCACCGAGCATATTTTTCAAAACGACAAGCTGTTTGTAAAGCGGAGTTATAATAAATTATTTATGGTTGTCTAAACTTGGCCGAAACTCCCTTTTTACACAACAATTAGACAAAATCACCATCTTTAACCCTTATTATCTTTATGTTCGAGACCTTTTGGACGAAAACTCCTGAACTGAAACTTTTAGATTTCGATACAAACTTTCCAAAACCGTCGAGTTCGTTTTCTAACGATCGACGTACACCATTTTACGGCTAGTTTTCCGGAGCCATTTTTGTCACTTTCAAGAAAATTCCGACGACATTGTTTTACGTCGAAAAGTGAAAATTTCACCATAAATCATTATAAAACCATTGTAGGATGACATTTTGACGTAAATACTTGAAAAGTGATTTTTGATTGGTCAAGACGTCAAACGAATATTTTTCGACGATAAGTAATATTTTTCAAAACCCGCAAATGGTATAAATAACATACGAAATGCATGCATAACATTACATTGCAACTCATTACATATCATATCATTCGTAATAGGTCCCGGTTAAAGCATTACATTATACCTCAGTGTACTCACTCTTGTCATCACATCAGTTATCCAAGTGAGTTTTCATAGCCCCGTTTTACAAGTTTTTACATTATTTCAAACCTACGGGGGAGAATACATTGCACAACATTTTTATTACGATACCAAGTATGTTAAATTCATTTACATTGCTTGAGTTACAAAGTTGCCAGTTAAAAGTCCCCATTTCAAATGCATGAGCCGTTAATTTGGAAAGCGTGTGTGAGTGGATAGATCTATCGAGGGTGACGCCTCCATCCGGGTTGGTGAATCCCAACTGCCATACGGATGCATTTCATTCATAAACATTACCAGAGTTGTTTGGCAAGACACTCTTTTGGGGCGTACATCAGTCGGAGCTTCGGTATCATGCGCTTAAGCAATTGTAACATTTTACGTGACATAATTGTCATGCCTGAAACATTTTACGTGACATGATTGTCATGCCTGATCTATACTTGCGTAGTCGTATAAAACATTTACATAAACCTATGATTTCTCACCAACATTATTGTTGACCGTTTTTAGCAATGTATTTTCAGGTAACTAAGACATTCGCATGGCATGGTTAAGGGACCACATTTTGAGTCGCGGCGTCGACTTACATCATTGTACATTATGGCACTTTATTTCAAAAACATCGTTTGGATTTGTAACATATTTGTATTTCCGCAAACTTTGTAAACCTTTTGGGACCGATGTTGTACTCTGAATGCTTTTATTAAATATCCAACGATGTGTTTTTAAAACGACACTTTAGGTCGTTCAATATAACTGTGATTGTGGTGCTATGACAGTCAATCCCCCAGGAATTCCATTCCGCTGCAAAACAGGTAAATTGGGGGTGTGACAAAAGATGATCCTTTTCATACTTTAGTCTAGGTAAACCTACAACTAAGTCCTTTCTGGAAAGATCGTTGATGGTGCCGAAGTTCAAGTGATTGAGACGACGATGCCATAACCATGACTTTGTTTTTGAAGCCTTTGATAACAAGCAGATTGGAGAAGCCCTCATCATGTCATCGATAGAGATGGTGTAAAGATTTGAGCCACGAGTTCCTTTTAACAGTTCCTTACCATTAAGATCTCTAACAAAGCAGGTATGTTTTCTGAAGGCTACTTCTAGATCAGAATCACAAAATTGACCAACAGAGAACAGATTATGACCCAAACCTTCCACATAGTAAACTCTAGAGATGACACTATCACCAACAACATAATCTCCATAACCCATAATAGCACCGAAATGATCATTACCAAATCTAACAGTCCCGATGAATTTGCTCACGAAGTTCATGAGCCGCGACCGGTCTCCAGTCATATGTGTAATACCTGGAATTTCTAAAGTTCACAAAAGACCAAAATACCCCTACAATCAAAAAGTATGAATAATTAATTCAAAGAGTACCAAATAAGCTATGTAAATTTAGATAATTATTAAGAAATATCACACATGATCCAAATAAATATTAAACACTTTGTAAAGGTAATTTTTATAGTTTATAACTTTATAAAAATTAGTTTTGTATTTTTATAATTAGCCGAATATATTTAATTTGTTTTATAAAAGAATTTAATTAATAAAAGCCCAATATAAATTTACATAATTAAGAGTCCATTTATTTTAAGTCCAATACATTATAAAGCCCACAAGAAAAATCATAAATCCTATATATACACCATATACGGTTTATTAAAAACCCTAACTAGCGATTTACCACAAACCGACCTAAAAACCCTCCATAATTCGACTTCCAGTTTCCAGGGCTTAAAGCCATTTTTCTTGGACGAGATTTAAGGTAAAGAAGGTGAGAAAAATCGTGTTCGAGGTCCTAAGCAGCTGGTTTGATCGTGGTTAGTTTTTGGGTCAGTTAGGGTTTCGGCGAGTGGTAGTTTTTGGTTTCTTTTGTTCTAACGACCAAAGCTCATCAAGGGTATGTTTCTAATGTTGCTTTCAGTCCTATAAGTCATATAGAACACATAAAAATTGGCCATGCATAATTAACAAGTCACACGAAATTGTTTTGGATTAAAAAACCCTAAAAACGAATAAACTAGCGAATAAGCTTATGATAATTTTTAAGACCATGATTTGATTTTCCCAGAAGCTATTACATGTTATAAGACCTGAATAAAATACATATTTGTGAATTCGAAGCTTGTGTGATTTGTTTGGGGTTTTAATTGTTCGATCGTATATAAAAAGGAAAGATTTAAAAAGGGACGATTAGGGTTTGCATGAACTAGGGTTTTCTTGTTATCATTAAGGGTAATAAATGAAGTAATAATGATGAGCTAATGATGGGTTACACCTAGGTTTAGGGCTTGTACTTGAATTGTACATTATTCGGTTTTACATAAAAGGTTTGGGTTGGTTTTGTAAATATTGAAACTTAAAGGTTATTTTTGTGAACAGTAAAATAAAGGTACTAAACGTATAAAAATAAGTATGGGGGTTAAACGTGTAATTTTGGATATTTAGAGGGCCATTCGAATTGTATTTAACTTAAAAGGGTATGTTTTGTAAATTCTAAAACCTTTGGGCTAAAAGTGTAAAATCTGATAATATAAGGTTTGATCATATAATTAAAGATGTTAAGGGTGTAATTTGTAATTCTGAGTAATTATGGGTCAACATGTGTAAATGAGTTACGTAAGGACATGCGTGAGTTAAGTTAATTTCCGTTTGAGTTTTCGTACGTTCTAGGTCAAAGTATAAATCATTAAAAGAAGTAACATGTAAATTAAATGCGTAATAAATGATATTAAAAGTATGGAAACCCTAGAACCTAAATGGGAAGTTGATTAGGGTTAAAAGCTAAGTGTGTAATTTCGTTATTTCATGTAAGTTATAGATTATGTAAACTATTTTGGAAGAGAGTCTTAAAATCCGTTATTGACATTTGTAAACCCTATACTTTGAAAGATGATCATATGAGCTCTTAAATAAGATAATTATTATATTAAGCCCTTAAGTTTACCGTTTGTCATTTGCAACCCATAAGTTAAACTAATTAATGATTAAGACTCTAAAACATTGTAATTCTGTCCGTCACTAAAAATGAGAATAATCTGACAACTTTAAAAGTATTAATGAGATTGATCCGTTATACTAATAAGTATTAAATAAATCATAATCCGTGTAGATTCGTTGAAGGAGACGCGACGTTACATCTTCGTATTCGTTCATTCGTTGCTTTTCTCTCATTTGCTTTAAGGTACGGATATTCTGTCTTACTTTAAGACACTTGTGTTATCGTACAGATATTCTGACCTTTTCAGTAAAGGTCCCTCATGTTTTCCTTCTTCGTCATATCTCTCATGCTTATTAGGATTCCCAATGCCATTGCTATGAACCCTTTACTGAATGTTTGATCTGTTGCTTATATGAATTGATGTTCTAGTGAACTATGCAATATCTGATGTGAACTTATGTTAGGAAGAATTTGATATGCCTCTATGATATGAACTTATGATTTCTGACTATCTGAATATGGACCTTGTGATATGAACTATCTGATATGATTCTGTGACCTTGTGTTGACTGTGATCTGTGCTATATCTGAAAATCTGTTTGACTTAAGTTGGTTGATAATAACCAAATATTTAACTAGTCATGGGGGTTCCATGTCCGTATCAGTGAGGCACCTCTGATATGACTCTAGGGCAGTAGAGTGATGTTCTGCCACGTCTCTGGATGGTGAAGCATATTTTTGAATATGTAGGAAGGGGCGTATGGATGCATCCTAGATCTGATCTGTTATCTGATATGTTATCTGGTGAATGATGTCGTGTGCAATACGCGTCTTCACAAAATCTGGGAGCTAGCTACTCCATTTGTTTTCTGAAGTTACTTTTGAAGAAGAAAGATATTTCTGATATGATGTGTTAGTGAATGTGCTTATGACGTATTTGTTTAAGTGATTATTAGTTGCCATGCTAGGATAGGATTAATACGTTAAAACATGATTCGTATATCTGATATTATGATTTGTTATCGTTACGTGAATGCGTTGATTTGCGAGATGAATGTGCTAGTGTACAATTGAGTGTTTTGAAGGTTAATTATCTGTCTGCATATGTGACCTGCCATGTTAAAACTCTGCTAAGGTTAGGATTGGATCTGAGAACTGGTTTAGCTATTATGTCTGCCATGACTTGTCTGCCATTTCCGCTGCTACAATATTGCATTAAGTGTATTAAATGTTGATTAATTGATTTGTATGAATGCCATGTTTATTTACTAGAAACTGTTTCCGTTAGTTTTGAGACTTTCCGTTTGGCTTATACGTAATCTGTTATTTGATATGTTATGCGTTTGGTTGTTCTGATGTGTTTGTTTTTGTGTCTTTAATGTGCTATGTGATGTTTAGATTGTTATGTGGTTGTTTGGATTTCTGTATATTTGTGCTTCCGCAGAATCCTAAAAGATCCCTCATTATCATTTTATTTTGATTTCGTTACTGTTATATTTGTTTTGTTTAGCTTTTGTTTCGTTATATCTGTTCACTGGGCTTTGTAAGCTCAGCCGCATTTTTCTTTTCCTGCGGCAGGTATTTAGCATTCAAGATGAGCTTATGGGATAGCTGATCTGGGTTTGAGAGTATAGACGAGAGCAAGATTTGACCATAGAGATCTTAGATTTATTTGAATATTAAGTTATTTATACTATTTTTTGTAAGTTTTTGTAAAGGCTTCCGCTTTTGTACATTAGTTGAAGTTCTGATATGAAACCGTATTGTGATATCTTTACCCTTGTCGGGTCGGGGTGTTACAATTTATGGTATCAGAGCTCTAGGTTTTAGGACCCTTAGAGCTTAGGCTATGACCTGTGAGGATTGGGTAGACAGTAGGTTTCCGTCTGTTCAGATACTTTTTCGATTCCTTTTGATGGTCGTTCAGATTTGACTTCGATATCCTTTTGCCTTCACTGAATTGGCCCTCCTCTATTCGCATCGAATTTTGTTAGTTTGTTTTCGCTCGTCCGTTTGTCGATCGTTAGATGGAGACTACCCTGTGTAGCCGAAGAAGATGGTGCCGACCCTGCGTTGCTGCGACGGTTCCTGTGCTGGAGAGGTTCGTGAAGCAGAAGCCACACTCGACTGCCGTGTTGTCGGAGACATCTGGATGTTGTTGGAGGAAGTTGGATGGACCAACCAAAGGCGCAAGAGACGGAGACAAGATTCAACCAGTGGCTGAGAAGATTCATCTACTTCATATGATTTGGGCGCGACTTATGTCACTCTGATTCGTTTGTCATGCGTTTCAAGACGGTTTGATATTCTGATAAGTGATTCTGATCTGTATTGCTTTTCTCTGATTTGTTCGGAACTCGGTGTGAATCGTGAAGTTATATCGTTTAGCATTCTGGTATATCTCAGCTTTTCTTCCTGGATCGTCAGTAATAAGTCATGAGGAAGAATACGAGGTGGACTCGGATTTAGAATCTACGGCTACTGGTAGGTTTAATCCGACACAAGAATAGGAATTTCGCTTCTGATTAGTTGTCCTCCTTATGAGAAATTTCTGACGTTTGATTTTGAGCTAAGTCCTTTTGTTTTCATTTTGACGTTTGAATCTGGGATTATTAGGTTTTGTTTTGGAAGTTCATCTTAAGACGATTCTGCAAATTTTGTTTGGTTAATGGAAATAAAACAAAATTTTGAAAGTATAGTTCCTGTCTGTTGTTTCTTTCTGATAGATTCGCTAAGTTTCCGTTAGTCCTCATAAGTTTTGTCCGCTATTTATTTTCTTCATGATGTTGTTACCGCTTGAATGAAGTATGACCATCATGATGGTATACTCATGTGTATCTGGTTTTTTGTAGTAGGTTACTTGCTATCTGTATGTTATCTGTATGTGGTATGTTTTGTTCTGATATTAGTTATGTGTTTTGTCATGACCCGAGACCGAATATAATGACAATAAGAACTTGTTATGTGATGCAAGTATTATGACGCCTGATCAACGTAATAATACCGAGATCACATAATCTGAACTTATTGAAGGTATACGACGTCTGGGAAATGCCTGTAGTTGATGTGTGATAGGACTTTGACTTGTATCTGTTATTTGGTGTTTCTCATGTTCGTTTGAATTCCGTACCTAATTGTGAGATTTTCGTCGATATTTGTTTCATATAAGTTTTGTACGCTTGGAATCCGAAGTTGTTATTGTCTGTACGAACCTATAGATTGCTATGACCGCCTTAAGATTATATGTCTCCACATACTTCTGCGACTATAGAGGCCGATAGTATTTATTCCGTCTATGCATATGATGTCCTCATCATTAGATATCTGAATAAGTTAGAATCTGTCGTTTGATTTTCTGCGTCTCATCTGTTCTCCGCCATTATTCTGATATGTATATAATTATCTATTATAAGTATTTGAATATTGATTTAATTTCTGAATAAATAAGAGTTCAAATATTCTGATAAGAAATCCATTTGTTTTGAGATAAGATTAACGTTCGATATATTCCTAGAAATTCTGAAATCCGATTCGTTTTCTGTTCTGTTCCGTCTTGTCCAATTTCGAGGACGAAATTTTCTTTTAGAGGGGAAGAATTGTAATACCTGGAATTTCTAAAGTTCACAAAAGACCAAAATACCCCTACAATCAAAAAGTATGAATAATTAATTCAAAGAGTACCAAATAAGCTATGTAAATTTAGATAATTATTAAGAAATATCACACATGATCCAAATAAATATTAAACACTTTGTAAAGGTAATTTTTATAGTTTATAACTTTATAAAAATTAGTTTTGTATTTTTATAATTAGCCGAATATATTTAATTTGTTTTATAAAAGAATTTAATTAATAAAAGCCCAATATAAATTTACAGAATTAAGAGTCCATTTATTTTAAGTCCAATACATTATAAAGCCCACAAGAAAAATCATAAATCCTATATATACACCATATACGGTTTATTAAAAACCCTAACTAGCGATTTACCACAAACCGACCTAAAAACCCTCCATAATTCGACTTCCAGTTTCCAGGGCTTAAAGCCATTTTTCTTGGACGAGATTTAAGGTAAAGAAGGTGAGAAAAATCGTGTTCGAGGTCCTAAGCAGCTGGTTTGATCGTGGTTAGTTTTTGGGTCAGTTAGGGTTTCGGCGAGTGGTAGTTTTTGGTTTCTTTTGTTCTAACAACCAAAGCTCATCAAGGGTATGTTTCTAATGTTGCTTTCAGTCCTATAAGTCATATAGAACACGTAAAAATTGGCCATGCATAATTAACAAGTCACACGAAATTGTTTTGGATTAAAAAACCCTAAAAACGAATAAACTAGCGAATAAGCTTATGATAATTTTTAAGACCATGATTTGATTTTTCCAGAAGCTATTACATGTTATAAGACCTGAATAAAATACATATTTGTGAATTCGAAGCTTGTGTGATTTGTTTGGGGTTTTAATTGTTCGATCGTATATAAAAAGGAAAGATTTAAAAAGGGACGATTAGGGTTTGCATGAACTAGGGTTTTCTTGTTATCATTAAGGGTAATAAATGAAGTAATAATGATGAGCTAATGATGGGTTACACCTAGGTTTAGGGCTTGTACTTGAATTGTACATTATTCGGTTTTTACATAAAAGGTTTGGGTTGGTTTTGTAAATATTGAAACTTAAAGGTTATTTTTGTGAACAGTAAAATAAAGGTACTAAATGTATAAAAATAAGTATGGGGGTTAAACGTGTAATTTTGGATATTTAGAGGGCCATTCGAATTGTATTTAACTTAAAAGGGTATGTTTTGTAAATTCTAAAACCTTTGGGCTAAAAGTGTAAAATCTGATAATATAAGGTTTGATCATATAATTAAAGATGTTAAGGGTGTAATTTGTAATTCTGAGTAATTATGGGTCAACATGTGTAAATGAGTTACGTAAGGACATGCATGAGTTAAGTTAATTTCCGTTTGAGTTTTCGTACGTTCTAGGTCAAAGTATAAATCATTAAAAGAAGTAACATGTAAATTAAATGCGTAATAAATGATATTAAAAGTATGGAAACCCTAGAACCTAAATGGGAAGTTGATTAGGGTTAAAAGCTAAGTGTGTAATTTCGTTATTTCATGTAAGTTATAGATTATGTAAACTATTTTGGAAGAGAGTCTTAAAATCCGTTATTGACATTTGTAAACCCTATACTTTGAAAGATGATCATATGAGCTCTTAAATAAGATAATTATTATATTAAGCCCTTAAGTTTACCGTTTGTCATTTGCAACCCATAAGTTAAACTAATTAATGATTAAGACTCTAAAACATTGTAATTCTGTCCGTCACTAAAAATGAGAATAATCTGACAACTTTAAAAGTATTAATGAGATTGATCCGTTATACTAATAAGTATTAAATAAATCATAATCCGTGTAGATTCGTTGAAGGAGACGCGACGTTACATCTTCGTATTCGTTCATTCGTTGCTTTTCTCTCATTTGCTTTAAGGTACGGATATTCTGTCTTACTTTAAGACACTTGTGTTATCGTACAGATATTCTGGCCTTTTCAGTAAAGGTCCCTCATGTTTTCCTTCTTCGTCATATCTCTCATGCTTATTAGGATTCCCAATGCCATTGCTATGAACCCTTTACTGAATGTTTGATCTGTTGCTTATATGAATTGATGTTCTAGTGAACTATGCAATATCTGATGTGAACTTATGTTAGGAAGAATTTGATATGCCTCTATGATATGAACTTATGATTTCTGACTATCTGAATATGGACCTTGTGATATGAACTATCTGATATGATTCTGTGACCTTGTGTTGACTGTGATCTGTGCTATATCTGAAAATCTGTTTGACTTAAGTTGGTTGATAATAACCAAATATTTAACTAGTCATGGGGGTTCCATGTCCGTATCAGTGATGCACCTCTAATATGACTCTAGGGCAGTAGAGTGATGTTCTGCCACGTCTCTGGATGGTGAAGCATATTTTTGAATATGTAGGAAGGGGCGTATGGATGCATCCTAGATCTGATCTGTTATCTAATATGTTATCTGGTGAATGATGTCGTGTGCAATACGCGTCTTCACAAAATCTGGGAGCTAGCTACTCCATTTGTTTTCTGAAGTTACTTTTGAAGAAGAAAGATATTTCTGATATGATGTGTTAGTGAATGTGCTTATGACGTATTTGTTTAAGTGATTATTAGTTGCCATGCTAGGATAGGATTAATACGTTAAAACATGATTCGTATATCTGATATTATGATTTGTTATCGTTACGTGAATGCGTTGATTTGCGAGATGAATGTGCTAGTGTACAATTGAGTGTTTTGAAGGTTAATTATCTGTCTGCATATGTGACCTGCCATGTTAAAACTCTGCTAAGGTTAGGATTGGATCTGAGAACTGGTTTAGCTATTATGTCTGCCATGACTTGTCTGCCATTTCCGCTGCTACAATATTGCATTAAGTGTATTAAATGTTGATTAATTGATTTGTATGAATGCCATGTTTATTTACTAGAAACTGTTTCCGTTAGTTTTGAGACTTTCCGTTTGGCTTATACGTAATCTGTTATTTGATATGTTATGCGTTTGGTTGTTCTGATGTGTTTGTTTTTGTGTCTTTAATGTGCTATGTGATGTTTAGATTGTTATGTGGTTGTTTGGATTTCTGTATATTTGTGCTTCCGCAGAATCCTAAAAGATCCCTCATTATCATTTTATTTTGATTTCGTTACTGGTATATTTGTTTTGTTTAGCTTTTGTTTCGTTATATCTGTTCACTGGGCTTTGTAAGCTCAGCCGCATTTTTCTTTTCCTGCGGCAGGTATTTAGCATTCAAGATGAGCTTATGGGATAGCTGATCTGGGTTTGAGAGTATAGACGAGAGCAAGATTTGACCATAGAGATCTTAGATTTATTTGAATATTAAGTTATTTATACTATTTTTTGTAAGTTTTTGTAAAGGCTTCTGCTTTTGTACATTAGTTAAAGTTCTGATATGAAACCGTATTGTGATATCTTTACCCTTGTCGGGTCGGGGTGTTACAATATGCTTGGAACAGCCTGAGTCCAGGTACCACAGAACGATTTGAACGATCTGCAGTTGAACACAGACAAGAATGGATAACTGGATAATTGGGATCCCCATGCAAGAATGGGTTCCATTTGGTTAGTAACAATGTTTGGAACACCCACATCAGAAATAGAAGCATTCATATCAGAAAGTGAGGCAATGGAATCATTGTGAATAGATGCAGTACTAGTGTCTGTATTAGCCCTGTTCACAGTGTGATCACTTCTTAAGGGAATAGTTCTACCAGTAGGCATCCATTTTCTAGTGGGCATTATCTGATTAGTCTTATGACCAACAGGTATCCAATAAAAGCCTATTTTGCTGAATGTTCTTCCTGTGGGTTTCCACTGTTTTCTAACTTTCTTACGTTTTTGCCTTTTAGCCTTCTTAGCATGAATTTTTGCATTAACAATATTAACTGGACAATTAACATCATTAGGCAGAACATTAACACCACATTCATGATTAGAAACAGAATTCAAGCAGACATCAGTACAGGGTTTGCAAATAGTATCGGAATTCGAATTAATTACAGTACGCCTATGGCTAATACTAGAATCAACACGATTCGTTTTATTCAATTCAAGCTTAAAGTTCCTATATTGTTCTTCTACTCTCTTCCAGTGCACATTCTTAGCTTGAGAGGTCCTATCATTCGTTGTATTGTCTTGAGACTTTGACCTGCTCCGTTTAATGTCACTGATTACTCCTGTAGAGGGAATGGGAACATTAGTTGGTTTAACTACTCTTTGCATCACCTGTTTAGATGTACTGGGGTCTGAACTACATGCAGGTGCACTAAGGTTCAATTTCTTAAAACTAGAGGTACTGAGATTTGTACTCCTAGAAGGCACACATGAGTTCTCTTTCTTAGCATTGACAGATCTGGAATCTGAACTACTTAAAGGCACACTACGGTTCACATTCAAAACATTGGGAATCGAATGCATATCATACTTGGCATTAGGCATCGAGCATGGAATCAAAGGATTAACTCTCTCACCTAATGACTTTGGGCATATTGTGATCAAGCATTCTAAGATTTCTTGAGATCGTTTGGCATATAAGCATGCATGTCCAATTGCATTATCATGAGGTTTCTCTAGCTTATCCTCTTCAACAATCTCACGCAGACATTCTAGGAAATCCTTAAGGGATGAGAAGTATGTTTGAATAGCAAGTTTGTTGTTCCTTAGATGAGGAGGGACATATGTCACAGATAAAGCATATTTATTACAAGAGTGAACCTTTGATACAACATTCTCCCCATTGGTCATTGGCATTTTCCCTTTTACCTGACTCTTCAGATTCTCAATTTCCTTTTGCAATGAAGCTATTTGTTCGTTATTTTTGTTACGAGTGACTTTAATTGATTCAAATAACTCATTGAAATGACGTTTAACCTTTTCATTTTCTTCTAGAAAACTTTCGTTTTCCTTTTGTAAAGCATTTACTAGGTTTTGAAGATGAAACGTTTGAGAATTCTGAGAATCTAAAGGAGGAGGCATTTGGGAGCCTGTCATATTGTTCGTTTGACCCTTTAGTTGAGAGATTTGGGCTTTCAACTTTCTGATCGTGTTGCACTGAGCTTGAATCTGTTCATCACGTTTGTTAATTTGAAAAACTGCATCAAACTCTGGAGCATCTGAAGATGTCTTGATGTTTGAAGTTTTGACATTTTCTTTGAGATGTTGATATTTGAGTTGTAAATTAAAATGCTCAACTTCTAGTTTAGAAAAATGTTTAACCAAATTGTCGTGATCATCCAGTTCAATTTTCTCGTTTAGTTTAGAATTAGTTTTTTCAAGCTCAATGACACGATCATGGGAGACTTTCAGGGCCACAGATAGTTCATGAAATTTGGAAGCATTAATAGAGCAATTTGAAGCAGTGAAAAAAATATCTTGAGCAACACATTCAGTAATAAGAGTCTCATTTAAGGTATGCAAGTTCTTCCTCTCAATCTCATTATATTTTAGTGCACGCTCATAATCACTAACTTCAACTACCATTGCATCAAATTCTTTTTCCATTCCCTTGATATCAGTTTCTATCCCCTTTTTAAGACTCTCCAAGTGATCTTTCAGAATTTTAAAGAAAGGCATGACCTCAGTTAAATAACATTCTTTCATTTGCTCAAAACCCCTTTCTCCTTCCGTAATACCAGTGGGTGTGATCCTTTTCTTGCAAGTTTTCTCAAAATCAACAAATAGTTGAAATATAACATATTGGCTAATTAAGGTCTTGCTTTTAGTGGCAATTGTTCTAGGAACAAGATGCATAGGTGTATTAGGAGGATACACAGTCGCTCTAGGCATTTTCCATAGGGGAGGGTTTGTTTCAACAATATTTTCAGCTTTCTGCTTATCTAAATCCTTTTTCCAAAAAACTTGTTCGGGAGTCAACAATGTCTGAGGCTTAAACATGTTCAAGGAAATCCAATTTTCCTTTTTGTAGTCATGGGGAGTGATAATTATTTTTTTCTCTTTGCATTTAGGATCATCTAATTTTTTGTTCATCCTTTCCCTAGTGACTTCATCTGATTTCTTATCTTCCTCAGTGCACTCAACGCAACTAGGTTTCTGTCTAGGTTTAAGAATCTCATTGCCATCATAGATCACACTTTGAGCTACTTTTTCTATCTTTCCGTACTCAGGGTTGGGTTTATCTATAATGGGAACACTATGCTTATCGCTTAGAACTCTATGTTTAGTGACCATGTGAGCAGTCTGAATGGTGTTTCCTTGTATGTACAACTTGTTTTCAAGTTTGTTTTTCAAAGTTTTCAGATTAGAAAAATCTCTCAAGAGTTTTGATTCCTTTGCATTAAATTCTTGCTTAAGCATTTTTACATTTTCTTGAAGTTCTTGTTTTTGCTTAGCTGTTTTAGAAAGTTTTTCTTGCAAGGAATTTAATTCTTGTTTCAATACTTCTTCTCTAAAATTGCTTTTTCTAATGACTGTACGCACTTGGTTATCCATTTCCTGCTCACGAGTGATCAACTCAAATTTAGCACGTTGTTCATAAATAGCAACACGTTCTTTATAGGCATTTAGTTCAGAATTTACAGAATCAACAGGGGCACATGCAGTGTATTCATCAAAAACATAGTCATTGTTGACTGCAGAAGATGCATCACTTGGTACACCTTCACTTTCACTTTGTTTCACGTATTGATCATATGGGATAATATCGATATTACCCATATTTTCAACATTTGATTCAATAGTTTTAGTTGATTGTACTTTGTCATGCATCTGTTGCACATCAGCATTATCATATAGTTTTAATACCTCTGAGATGAGTTTGTCTTTGGATGGGCCAGCTAGTGGTGAAGAAGAGACCTTGGGAGAAACCATTGGAGAAATGCTAGCCATAAAAATTGTGTGTGCCGTAGGTCCATCATCCACATCAGAGTCGTATGCATCACAATCAGCGACTTGAAAGGCATTCTGATGATTGTGACCTATCTCCTGAATAGGCTGCTCATCCACATCTGCATCATAGGTCTTGGCATTGCCCTCAGCTAGAAACAACAATTCCTCTTCATCCAAAGCAGCACCATTGTCCTGAGCTTGTACCAGCAGCATCTTATCTCTGAAGTAATCAGCATTCTGTGGACGCTTTGGAGATGTGCAGTTCCTTGCAATGTGTCCCTCACCACCACAGTTATAACATTTGATTGGCTTAGCTTGACCTTGGTTACCATTCCTTCCTCGATTCTTGTTGCCAACATAACCTCTACCAGCTCCACCTCTTCCCTGATCATACTGTCTTTCCTGAACTGGTTGCACCATGATCCTTCCATCTTTAACAGTGGCTTAATTGTGTGGGTTAGATGCTGTTCTGAGGTTGTTGTTGGTTTGTGGGAGAGAATTCATGTTTTGACTAATCAGAAGAGCTAGTTGATTAATGAAGTTACCCACGTGTGCATCAGCATCAACTTGTTTGAACATAGGATCAGGAATGAGTTTGTGATTACCATTACCCAAGGGTATGACTTGTGATGCTTTGGTTGTGATTCCGATGTTTGAGTAGAAGGCAGTTGAGTCATTAGACGAGCTTGTCTCTCCCTGGTTGGTTTTGAACTGATTGAGAATCAAATTTTCAAACATAGCATGTCTCTCATTCTGAAGGAGGAAGGCATAGAGTTGCTCATAGTTTGTATTCTTCAATCCTTTAGTGAGCTTCACAGCGGTGACAAACTTGTGCCATTCGGGATTCATGTTGTTCACAAATTTTGAGTTCAGCTGAATGTTAGGCATAGTCATTCTGATGTTCCTCATGTCATTCACTAACTTATGAAATCTCACATAGTACTCATAGACATTCTCATCTGGTTTCATCTTGAAGTGTTCAAATTCGTCATAGAGTTGGGATTCTCTGTCTTCCATAGTTAATTCTGAACCTGAGAGAAGCATCTTAACATTATCCCAAACTGCCTTTGCATCAGTGTTATGATTGATCAGCTTGTAGATGTCTTTAGGAAGACCTTGAAGAACAATGTTTGAAGCCTTGATATCTGCATTGAATCTCTTTTTCTCCTTATCATCAAGCTCATCATACATTTTAGGTCTGTCCATTCCGTAAACAGGAGTACCATCTTCATTAGTATCAAGTATGTCTCTAGTCGTCTCAACTCGATATGGTCCTTCATCAATGGATTTGAGAATGTTGACACCATTTTCTTTTCCAAGGCAGTACAATCTGATTCGTTGAGCCCAAGAATCGTAGTCAGTTCTGTCAAGCATGGGTGGACGAGTATCTGACCCAGCTGCTTGAACATCCTCTGCAACAGTGGAGATGATAGTAGGAACGTTGGTAGACATGTTAACAGATAATACAGGATTTTATAACTCTATGATTAAACCGAGAAATAGATTCTTTCACGGGATTTTACTAAATCAAGAGAAAACCGTAAACAATCACCCAAGTCGCTAGAAGATAATGCACCAAGTCGCTAACACTTAATTCGCTACACCACTAAGTCGCTAGAGTCCCAAGTCGCTAGACAAATGCAAGTCGCTAAGTAGTAACTCGCTAAGCCTCAAGTCGCTAGCAAAATTTTGGCAGCAATTCGCTACTCAAGTCGCTAAAGAGCAACTCGCTACAGACCAAGTCGTTACCACCAAGTCGCTACCCGTAGTGGAGAGTCCACTACTTGTACTGTAAATCGCTAGATCTAAGTCGCTAGGTCAAAAACTGTAACTCGCTACAAATATGTAAAGCAAGTCGCTACGAAGAAAGTAATCCGTGAGTTAAGTCGCTAGCAAGAAAAAACCACATAAACATCACTTTTCAATCCAAAAACAACCCAACCAAGATGATTCAAGCTTACCAAATGAAAACCTACACACTTGTGATGATTCTAAACATAAAAGTACTAACAAAATCCAAACTTTAACACAAGAAATCAACCAAATGATGCAAAAACCACTAAACTTTTTCAAACTCAAAAACCACCTAAAAACCACTAGAAATCCAAAGATGTGCAAGATATGATCTAACCATGGCTCTTGATACCAATTGTTAGATATAAGTTTCCACATACACATCAAACCATAACACAAAGTGGCGTATAAATGGAATTCTAGAGAGAGAAAGTTAGAGGTTTAGGGAACTTAGTGAGAGAAAGTGAAAGATATTATTATGAGCTCCAACTCTCTACCTTGGAAGGTAGAGAGTATTTATAGTCTTACATAAATCGCCACACATCAGGCTGTGGATCAGGCATACAGTGGGTAAAGACCCGTCCGTCCTCCACGGTGTTACGTAACTAAATACTACTTAACATAAATGAACTACGACTACGAGCTTTCTAACGATTACATATACTTGAGGTGACCGACTCTTTAATACCTGGAATTTCTAATTCCTAACATTAATAACTCTAACTCTGCTTATTATGCAGATCTTTAATAACTCTAATAATATTGAACTTCTCTCTAAAACTCTAATAAAATCATGTACATATTATGCCAATCTAGGGGTCCTTTTATAGGCTCAAGGATACCCTAGTCGGTTTACAATTTGTATCCTTGTACGTCAAGTAATCTAACATAGAATATTCTAGAATTACAAGACTTTCTATAAACGAATAAAACAGTTCTTTGTTCTTGCAGTACTTTGACTTCATATGCAGTACTTTGACTTTATCATTTATCAGTACTTTGGCTCTTTGACTTTTTCCAGTACTTTCATATCCCAACAATCCTCCCCTAACTTGAATTCTACTTGTTTGACTTCAAGTTCCTTTGTGAATTTATCTTTATCAGCTTCATCTTTAAGAACATATTGTGTCTTTGTCTTTGGATTGTATCTTTGTAGTTTCTGTGCATAGTCAAAGTATCTTTAGAAATATTCTTTTACAGCATCATCCAGCAAGCTCCATCTTTTCAGCAACACAGCAACATATGACAATTTGTACATTAATTCAGTTTAAGTTGCAAACTATTCTCATCACTTCCAGGTGTGTTAACTCCTGTGAGAGGTGAATCATTGAAAATTTAATGGATTTAGATCTCTTTACCAAAGGCATTAACTCTGGAGTAGCCAAATGTTTTGGTGTGTAAGACCATGGTACACTGATAACCATATGATTTTTAGCAAATCATCAGCTATCAACAGATTTGATTTGTCTTTACCAAAAGCTGTACCCTTCTGGACTAGTTAGTTCTTTCATCATGGTGAACTAATTACCATATAATGGTTTTTCCACAGCCTTTACCACAAGCCATTTTCTTGTGGGCTAGCCAACTCTTCACATTACTGATATGGTGAGTTGATTACCATCCAACTTATTAGCAAGTTGTCAACTAAAAACGGATTTGATATATCTTTACCAGAGCCGTTTGCTCATGGATTAGTCAACCCTTTTGTAACCATGGTGGATTGATAACCTATTGATATTATCATCTCAAAAACCATTTATTCAACCTTTGTTTCAAAATATTTGTTACTTAACAAAAGTTCTCTTCAAAAATCACTTAACTGGTTAAAAACAGCAAGCAATTTGATTAAAGTACTGTTTGATTAGCAGTACTTTGAATAAAGTACTGATTTATCAAAAATAATTTATTCAATTAAGTCACATACCAGTTATTCATTATCTTCTGCAATAGTAATCCAGTTGATAAACAAATTGATGACCATACAAGCAATTTCATTATCTTCTTCAACCTCCATTCCATGCTCTAGCATCCTCCTCATAAGATCAACTGTAAGAGGATATCTTCTATCAGCAAACATATGAATCATTGTACCATTTTCCAGCTCTAGAACATGAACTCCAGATTCTTCAAAAAATCTCCAGCAGACAATTTCCCAGTTCTCTTGATTCTTCCAAATTTCGTCACTACTCTGTTCTTCAGTTTCCCATGCAGTTGTGAGATCTCCAAATAAAACTAAACCAATTCCTTCTGATGAATGATGTTCAAAATATTCTTTTACCACATGATATAAATAGAATAGATCCACTCTATCTATAATATGCAATAAATCCCATAGTCTGTTGAACACTCTGAAGCTTTCATCTTCTCTATGAAACATCAGATAGCTTCCATCTTTAGAATCCACAACTTCAAAAGTAGTAATCTGAGATCTGTTCATCTTTATGTCAGCATCTTCTCTGGAATATTCAAAATCTACTATTCTGAGATAATTTCTTAATTCATCATTAGTTTCAGATCCTAACCCAACTTTTTCTTTCTTTGAAAACTGTTTATCTTCAACTTCAGTTTTCCTTTTTCTTTTCAAACTTTTCTTTCTTTCTGCTTCAGTCCAAGTAGCTTCATCTTTATAATCTTTGATACTTGCAACATCCTTCTTATAAGCTTCAGTCTCAGCATCATATAATCTTTTCATATCAACATACTTTAACTTCTGCAATCCTTTATATCCTCTAATTTTCAAATACGCCATCATTGCATTCCTTTCTTTAGCAAGATTTGGTTTTCTAGGCATAAAAGAAACAGGAACAGGTGACTCTAATTTTTCACTAGCTTCAGCATTCAATTCCTCATGCGACTTCTTAGCTGCTTCTCTATTCTGGACTTCTTCAGCTTCCTTATCTTCTCTATCTTTAGCATTTAATTCTTCTTGAATCTTTCTAGCTGCTTGTTCATTCAAAGCATCTTGAGCAACTCTTAACTGTGCTAAAGTTGGTTTCTTCTTCTTAATTTCTACCAAAACACCTTTTCCTTTATCCTTAGGATCAATAGCAGGTTGAGAAACTCTTGATTGTTCCTCTTCTTGCACTCCTGGAATAGTAACAGGCCTTGGCTTTGATAAATCATGAAAAATAGTTGCAATAAATTCATCATCACTAGCAGTATGTATTCTTTGAGGTGTATTAGCTTCTTCTGGTATAGCAGTTGTTGAGGGACCAACTTGTTCTTCATGTGGAATAGTTGAAGGACCAGCTTCCTCTTCAAAATCTAATACCCTTGGTGTAACCAATTCTTGTATGTGAGTACCAGTGAAAGCAGTACTTTGTTGTTCAGTACCTTGATCTTCAGACCTTTCTTCTTCAGTACTTTCAATAACAACATGCTCTTCAGTACCTTGAGGTTCTTTATCCTTATCTTCTTCTTTCAAATTCTTTTCTTCAAAATTCCTCCCCAATTGGTCAGAAGATGGTTTAGGAACCTTTTTGCCTTTGTTTTTCTTCTTGAATTTCCTTCTGCGCTTGTGTTCTTCCTTAACCCATAAGCGATAACGTTTGATAAAAGGCGTAACAAAATTCTTTAACCTCTTATACCTAAGCATCAATCTCTTAATCTGTTTTGCTTGATCCTCAGTAGTCTTTTTCAACTTGACCAACTCCCTTGTTAAAACATAATTATCCAATGTTAACTCCTCACGAGAGATAGTATGTGAAGCATCTCCTTGAACTGGTGAATATTCCTCAGGATGAGAATCAGGAACAGAATGTTGTGGAGAAGGTGATCCTGCAACATTTTCTTGAACTTCAATACTTGGAGAAGCAGTACTTTGAGATACAGTACCCTCTTGAGATGCAGCACCTTCTGAAGACGCAACACTTTTAGAAGCAGTACTTGCAGATGCAGTACTTTCACTTTCATCATCATCTTCAGCATCAGCTCTAACAGCTTGAACAACTTCCATCATAGAAGTAGTTAAAGGTGTATCCGGACCTCTGAATAAATCACTTCTTCGCGCCATAAAGGTAAAAATCTTTGCTTGTTGAAAAATAACAGGAAGTAAATCTGTAGGCTTTGGTATATCAGCAAGTTGTTTGTTCAGAAACACTTGTACAAACCTGGTATACATTAACCATTTTGATCCATGAGTAATGTGAGAAAGCATGCCATCTAGAATAAGCCTTGAAAAATTGAAAATATGATTTGTAGCCAATCCCACCATAGCAGATGCTATGTTTGATCCAAATTGCTCCCATGAAGTACTTTTAGCACTAATACAATGAAGCAAAACATGTACTAAAAACTTTCATTGAGGACAAAATAGTTGTTTCCTGAAAGTTTGTTCTGTTAAAGACCCTTCATAACCAAGGTGCCCAAAAGTTTCCCAAATCAAGTCCTTAGCAAAACGAATAGCCCCTTCTGCATCATTAAACAATAAGTCTTCTCGAATAGATGCCTCAGTAATCTTCACAGTTCTTCCAACAACTGTAGCCCTAATATAAAATTCATCATTCTCCATATTATCCCTTGCAGTAGCCGAAAATTCTTTAATCCATGGTTCAATTATATCCGGCTCCACTAAAAGAGCATAACTAATTGGCGACCCAGTGAGATAATCAATAATATCATGAAAAGCCTCATTATCTTCAGTCTTGTCTAAATTCGACACCATATTGTGCTTTGAAACAGTAGGACGATTCGCCATGGTTGAGTATGTAAGCACAATGAAAGATATAATCGAATAATAAAGAGATGGTAAAAGAAATATGGAAAAGATATGATAAGATCAAGATGAGAGGGAAAATCGGAGAGTAGTTATTTATAGGTGAGATTCGAATAATCATAGCCCATAATAACAAAGTTACCGTTAGTAGTAATTACCCCTCAATATTACCGTTGGAACAGTACTTTAATACGACAACAGTACTTTCCACGTGTGCAGTACTTTCCTAAGCAGTACTTTCCATGCAGTACTTTCATAAAATACAGTACTTCTCCAAATTCCTCTGTATAAACTAAGTATACATCAATATCCTCCCCTCAAACAATACACAGGACTATACGAATACTAAATAGTCCTCCCCTTAAATGTAGCTCAGTAGCTAATCATGCCAATGCTTACCACCAAGTGATTAAATCTTGAAACATCAAAGCCTTTGGTGAGTAAGTCAGCTACATTATCATCCATGTGAACCTTGACCACATTAATGAGCCTGTGCTCATAGCAAACTCTGATAAAGTGATGCCTAATCTGAATGTGCTTGGTCTTGGAATGATAGACTGGATTCTTCACAATGCATATAGTACTCTCATTATCAATATTGATAGGAGTATTCTTAAAATTGAACCCATAATCCAAGAGTTGATTTTGCATCCACAAAACTTGTCCACAACAACTTGCAGCAACCACATATTCAGCTTCAGTAGATGATGTTGCTGCAATTGTTTGCTTTTTACACAGCCATGAAACTAATCGTCTTCCAAGATATTGGCATCCACCTGTGGTTGATCTTCTGTCATAATTATCACCTGCATAATCACTATCTGAAAAAGCCTCCAAGTGAAAAGGTGAATCCCTGGGATACCACAACCCTAACTTAGGTTGTCGTTTTAAATAACAAAAAATTCTCTTCACTTCATTCATATGAGAAATCTTTGGTGAGACATGATATCTTGCACATAAACAAACTGCAAACATGACATCAGGCCTAGATGCAGTGAGATACATAAGACAGCCAATCATTGATCTATATAACGTGACTTCAACTGGGTGTCCATCTTCATCCTTGCCTAATGAGTTAATTGATTTAATAGGTGTAGTGACAGACTTCATATCATCAAAATTGAACTTCTTAAGTATGTCAGATACATACTTGTCTTGACTTATAAAAATTCCTTCCTTTGACTGCTTAACTTGAAGTCCTAAAAAGAAATTTAACTCACCCATTGAACTCATCTGAAATTCTTTCTACATCAGCTGCTCAAACTCCTTAACCATAGACTGTTTGGTAGCTCCAAAGATGATATCATCAACATATACTTGAACTAACATGATATCCTTCTTGTCTCTCTTGATAAACAAAGTCTTGTCAATAGCTCCCCTTCTGTAACCATGTTGTAATAAGAATGTAGAGAGCCTCGCATGCCAAACTCTAGGTGCCTGATGAAGGCCATAAAGAGCCTTAACCACCTTGTAGACTTTGTTAGGATGTTTAGAATCTTCAAAACCAGGAGGTTGTTTAACATAAACTTCTTCTGTTATAGTGCCATAGAGAAAGGCACTCTTGACATCCATCTGGTAAACCTGAAATCCCATATATGAAGCAAAAGCAAGAAATATTCTAATAGCTTCAATCCTTGCTACAGGAGCAAACACTTCATCATAATCTACTCCTTCTTCTTGTCTGTAGCCTTGAGCAACTAACCTTGCCTTGTTCTTGATGATATTACCTCTTTCATCTCTCTTGACTCGGAAAACCCATCTGGTTCCAATAACTTTCTTTCCATCTGGAAGATCACCTAATACCCAAACTTCTTGAAGTTTGAATTGTAGAAGTTCTTCTTGCATAGCTTCAACCCAACTTTCTTTTGTCAATGCTTGAGCAATATTCTTGGGTTCCTCTTGAGAAATAAAGCAAGTAAACAGACATGTTTGATGGTCCTTATGATTCAGCTTGTTCTGTTTATAGACAAAGCTAAGTAAAGCATTATGAGGTTTAGAAAAACTCTTAGCTTTGTGTCTTGTCATCACTCCAGAAGTAGAAGGACCAATGATTTGATCAGTAGGATGATTCTTATTAATTCTTAAGATTGGAGACTGTGGAACTTCATATGCATCATCCAAGTTAGTATAATCAGCACCTTCATTGGAATCTGAGAAAATACCTTCATCTGCAAACTCATCATCAGTTTCTTCTAATCTAGGCATGGTAGGATCATCCAAATCATCTAAAGTACTGTCAACAGGTGCAGTAGTACTTTGATCGAAAGTACTGTCCAAAGTACTGTAAGAGTATTCTGCAGTATTAGTCTTTTTCTTTGCTGCTTAATAAGCTCTTCTTTGATCATCAGTATAAGAATGTGCTAAAACATCTTGAAGAAGCATCTGATTAAGTTCTTCCTGAATAGATTGATCCTCAGCAGATAATGAGGATTTTGGTTCATCAGTACTCTTCTTTGGTGCATCAGTACTTTGCATTGGAACTTCAGTACTTTGCTTTGTAGCATCAGGAACAGCATCAGGTCTAAGATGAACTCCATGAACAACATACTGTAAGTCTTCTCCATCATGTACAGGTTGATTTTCTTCTCTAACAGGTACATAGTTTATAGAAGGAGTTAGAACTTCAAGATCAAACATCCAATCAGGACCTTTACCCTTCTGATTGTCTTGATCTTCTAAAAACTCAACATGAAGACAATCTTGAATTTTCTTAGTGACTCTGTTGTCCACTCTAAATCCCTTACTGTTGGTACAATAACCCAATAAATATCCTTCTTCATACTTGCCATCAAACTTTCCCAAATTATCAATTGTGTTTAAAATAGTGAGAGGGCATCCAAAAGGTTTCATAAAACGAATGTTGGGTTTGTTGCCCATTAGCAATTCATAAGGTGTCTTCATCTGTGGTTTGGTGACGGATACTCTGTTAAGTACATAGCAAGCATTACTTACAGCTTCAGCCCAGAATTGAATACGTAGTTGTGAATCTGCAAGCATAGTTCTGGCTGCTTCAATCAAAGTCCTATTCTTCCTCTCTGCAACACCATTCTGCTGTGGTGTTCTTGCAATACTGAACTCCCTCTTGATTCCTTTGTTAAATTCATCCATAAGCTTGTTCTTGAATTCAGTACCATTGTCACATCTAATACCTCTGACCTTGAGTCTCAGTTGGTTTTCCAGTGCTATTATTAATGTCTGAATAGCATCAAAAGTATCATATTTAAATCCCAAGAAAAATACCCAACTGAATCTACAGCAATCATCTGTAACAACTAAGCAGTACTTTTTCTTGTTTAAACTTGCCACAGAAACAGGTCCAAACAAATCCATATGTAACAGCTCCAAAGGTTCTCTAATTGTCCTCTCCTCAAGCTTCTTGCATGAAGCTTTGTGTTGTTTACCCTTCTTATACGCCAAGCAGGAGTGATCATTCTTGTAAGTATTTGAAGGTAAACCTCTAACTAAATTGCCTCTGACCAGTTTGTTGATATTTTTGAAATTTACATGGCCCAATCTTCTATGCCACTGATGTGCTTCTTCAGTTTTTGCTTTTGCCACTAAACAGGTGGCTCTTTCATAAGAGTTAAGACTCTTCATGTCCAGACTATACACATCATTAGTTCTTGGTACTCTGAGAACTACCAAGTTATCATCAACAGGCTCAAATTCAGAAGAAAGGATGAGACATTCTGTGTCAGTGAATAAAACATGGTGCTTTTTATCACAAATTTGAGAGACTGACAGCAAGTTGAACTTGAGCTCCTTCACATATCTAACATTCTCAAAGTCTATTCGCCCTGCTTTGATAGTTCCTTTCCCTGTAATTCTTCCTCCATTGGGATCATTCCCAAAAGCAACTCTTCCTCCACTAATAGATCTAAAATCAGACAGAATTTCCTTGTCTCCTGTCATACTTCCAGAGCAACCACTATCCACAATAAGATGATCTTTAAGCTCCTCCTCTGGGTTGCCCTGCACAAAGATTTAGAGAGTTAGTTTCTTTTAGGAACCCAAGCCATTACTGACTTGTGTTCCCCTTGTGGAGTTACAAACTCAAATTCTTTGAGTATGTAGTTTCCACTGTTTTTCAAAACCTGGTCCAGAATTATCTTTTGATTTTTAGCATGTGGATTTTCAAAACTTTCTGGATTTTCAACAGAACTCTCTTTTGCAAAATCATTCTCTTTTTCTTGTATTATGAAAACATCAGATTCACTTTTTGTTGAAAGTACAGTTTGTCCCTCAACAGTACTTTCTCTTTTAACCCATTCAGTTTTAACACTTGGTTCCTGTGATCTAGATCCCCTATGTGAATTGTAGTACCTTCTAGGTTGATAGTAGTGAGATCTCCTAGGATTTATGTGCCAAGTGGTATTCGCAGTACCTTGGTTTGACTGAGCAGTACTTTGAGAAGGTACTGCTTGTGAAGGTACTGGTGATTTAGAAAAAGGTCTTTATTGGTGGGGGTACCTATGGTCTGGTGAGAAATTGTTGTGATTAACCCTATTTGAATTATTCCAAACTGGTTTGTTCTCTCTAGGTTTCTGGTTAGCAGACCTATTCTTTGAAAATTTCCTAAGATATTCTGAGGGATGTTCACAATCCTTGATTAAATGATTAGGACTAAAACACACAAAACACAGTTTTTCACCCATACTTCCAACGTGACTTCTTCTATGTCTATGACCAAAACTATTGTGCCTTCTATGTGAATGATGAAATCTGTTTTGACCAAAATTATCCCAAAACGGTTTAGCAGTACTGTTTTGAAAAGGTTTTCCTGAAGGTACTGCTTGTGTAGCAGTACTTTGAGTAGAAGGTACTGCTTGACTTTGAAGATTTGTTTCAACAGTTTCTTTTGGGGTTTCAGACCTAGATTGACCAATAAGCTTCTTCCTAAACTCTAGACTGTCTACACCAAAATGTGAAACATCAGGTCTTATGGGTTGATGACTACCAACTGGATGTGGAACAGCATGATAACCTTTGTCTTTCTTATACTCAGGAGGTGAATCACTAATTGAATCCTCATTACTAGATGTGTCTACATAATTAATGAGTTCATCATCGCTAGTGGTTACATCTTCTAAGTCATCCTGATCACTAGATTGATTCTCTTCTATGTTATCAAAGTCCATACCAAAACCTAAGCCAGTTCTAATGTATGCTCTTCTCTGTTTTTGAACATAAGTAACATGTGACAGACCAGATTCTTTCCAGGCATCAAACTTTGTTAACAAATCATCTCTCTTTAGTGAGTTTCTCAATTTCAGCAATTTTACAGTTTAGTTTCCATTCACTAAGTTTTAACTGGTAATCCTGTTGTTCATATTTTTCAGCCCAAGCCATTTCATTATGTTCATGTGTTATAATTCTAGCTTCCATTGACTCTAAGGTTATTTGATAACCTGCTACCTCAGACCTAGCCTTAACACAATTATCTATTTCAATCACATAACTTTTTAGCAATTTTTGATAGAAATCATGAAAATTTGAGCATACCTCAGAGATAGGAGATGAACTTGGTGAAGTAGCTACCATTGCAAGTAGAACATAATCATCTTCACACTCCAAGCTCCAATCAAATGCTCCATATCCATCTCCAGATTCCAAAACAGCATGATCAACTTCCTCATCAAAAACAGTGCTCCAGTCCAATTCTTCTACCGAATCTTCAACTACTTCTTCCACTGCTACCATACAATAAGTCATTGGTTCATCATTAAAACTCTTCACTCCAGTCAACTTCTGACAAATTTTCTTGAGCAACCAAAGCCTTTGTTTCAGTAATGGGGATTTCTTTTAGCTCCAGTTTTGGTTTCTCAGTCATCCTGTTTGCTTAATACTTAGCAAACCTACACTGTCTAGCAAAGTGTCCAGTCTTTTGACAATTGAAACATTCAATTTTGGATTTGTCAAAAGTGATTCCCTGTTTAGGTTTGAAGTCAATGCTCTTTCCTGTTTTCTTCATGTACTTCTTGATCCTTGCAGTGATCAAAGCAACTTGCCACCTGATATCAATCTCTTCTAAATCATCCTCATCAATCTGGGAGAGATCTTCTTCATAAACGACAGGTAAAGAAGCTTGTTGTGCAAAGAAAGAGCACACAACCTCATCTGAGTGCATAGTAGTAGGTGATGGGGTTTGCTGAGCATAAGTGGGAGCAGTATACGAGACAGTACTTTGAGGCATAGTACTTTGAGTTGGAGAAGCAGTACTTTTAGTGGAAGTACTGCCCCTCTTTTCAGATGATAGAAAAGCAATACTGTGAGACTTAGAACTTGTTTGACCATTCATCTCATGCTCATACACCTTAAGATGATTGTATAGATCATCAAAGTGCATAACATCCAAGCCTGGTTGTCCTCTGATCATAGTAGCAATCACATGCGATGTAGATGGCAAACTCCTTAGAAACTTCAGATTAGCATCTTCAACTGAAACTTGAGCTTTGTATAATTCCAACATGTTAAGGAGATTTTGAAATCTATCATATGCAGCATCAAGACTTTCTCTTTCACCTATAGTGAAAGTTTCAAACTGTTGTTTCAACAGATTTCTGTGCATCTTCTTAGAAGCTTCATTCCCTCCAAATCTGGTCTTGAGAGCAGCCCAGAGCTGCTTAGCATCTTTAGCATCATGAAACTTGAGAAGATAACCATCTGGAATGGCAGACAAGAGAATATTGAGAGCCTTCTCTTGATTCCTTAATGTTGCTGCTGGTAGGACTGCCTTAGGTGCTTTGGGTTGTCCAGGAACCTCTACCGTTTCTGGAACTTCTTCATTACCATTGACAATTACATTCCATAGAGCATGGTCTGTAATGGCAATGTACTGCCTTATCTTCATACACCATAAGTCATATTCGCCCTTCTTGATTACTGGAATCCTCATTGAGGTGATTGAAGGTGGTGGAATAGAATCAGTCGACATCTTTTAGGTTCTGTTGTAGGTTTTAGGGTTTCTTCTTAGTCAGAGTTTCCACACAAGCTCTGATACCACTTGTTGGATCGATGTACTCTAACCAAACTAACTTATATAGCTTGTTAAGGTTTAATAACCTCGGATAAATCCTAAGTTATTAACAGAGAAACACTGAGCAAACTCTATTATGTATGCGGAATTTACTTAACAAAGCTAAGAAGAATAAATTTAACTATAAACGATTTTATTAATAACTCTAACTCTGCTTATTATGCAGATCTTTAACAACTCTAATAATATTGAACTTCTCTCTAAAACTCTAATAAAATCACGTACATATTATGCCAATCTAGGGATCCTTTTATAGGCTCAAGGATACCCTAGTCGGTTTACAATTTGTATCCTTGTACGTCAAGTAATCTAACATAGAATATTCTAGAATTACATGACTTTCTATAAACGAATAAAACAGTTCTTAGTTCTTGCAGTAATTTGACTTCATATGCAGTACTTTGACTTTATCATTTATGAGTACTTTGACTCTTTGACTTTTCCAGTACTTTCATATCCCAACAGAAAACACACAAGTAAATTAGTCGGACATGGGGAACATGCAAGCATACACACAATCAATTGAAGACATAATTAAATTAATAAAGTAAAACACTTATCTTGATGTAAGATAGGGTATGGAACCCTAAAATACTATACAAGACAGCCTTGGTTCGGTTTAGGTTTTTACTCCACAAAACTACACTGAAAACTAAAAAATTCGGTTTCTATATATAAGGTTACAACTGCGACGGCGTCACCCTTTAGTTTATGACGCCGTCGGGTCGCCGCCATTAGGGTTTCGTCTTGGCCACGTTAGCATTGCGACGGCGTCACCTTATGCCTGTGACGTCTTCTGGATCAAATCTAGGCCGTCTGAGCTGCGACGCCCTACTCTTTTAACACCTGATGTCGTCACTTGAAAATAAGCAATTTGGCTACTGAGTCATCACAAAACTTGTTCCGACGGCGTCACAAGTAGAACCTGACGTCGTCCCCTTTCAATTCAGCAGCTTGAGTTTCTCGATTCTTGACTTTGGCCATTTTCTTCGTATATTCGCGCCTTTTCGTCCGAATAAGTGTCATTCCAGCAATTTTCCTTCAAGAGACCTAAAAAGTGAAAAGGAACGATATTAAGTAATAACGGATACAAAAGTGATCAAATAAGGGCTTAAATGACCCCTCAAAAAGGTACATTTTAAAACCTTATCAAATATCCCTACACTCGGTATTTGCTTGTCCTCAAGCAAATGTGCTTTTAGCCAATTAATTTATAAGTTAGAGGTCATAACGCATTAGTTTAGAATGATTCACAACACATATAAGCCCCGCAAAAGTCATAACAAGCACGGAAATTACATACTAGCACCTCACATGGGGTGTTTGGATACTCACATCTCTTGGGTGTATATGAAATATAACAAGTTGGAAATGGAAGATAAACACTCCTTAACCGGTCCTAGTGCATAGATTACCATAGGCTTGAGACTAGATCAAACCTCCATCGCTTTGGCGTAAGCACCTAGAAAAGACTATCCAAGAGGTCTTTTAAAAGGGTTGTAATGATAGGCTTACGGTAGGGAAACAAAGGGTTTGGTGGGATAGGCGATTTAGTGGTGGCAAGTCAAAAATCTTTATGTTACAAGCATGCGAAGAACGGCGTTGCTAAGCTAAGACTCGACACTCTAAACTCTAGATAAATGAAATAAACAAACATAAATTGTAAGATAAATGTAGGATGGTAGTCCATTTTTTTATACACTTTTACTCTACCATCCTCTACGATAACATCAAAATTATAGAGATTTATAGGCACATCCCTACACTTGAGTTTTTATTACTCTAACACTAATTTGACCCGAATTGACAAGATCAAAACACTTGGAGTACATTATTACGCAAATAAAGGGAATTTGAATTTAACGTTCCCTTCCCGTCATTTCATAAATTTTAACTTTTCCCATGAGTCCCAATCGTCCCAACACTGTGTACAAAGGATATGACTCGACTTAGCAACTTATGCAAGCCACAAGATAATTGAACTAAGGGTTTAGTGTGATAACAATAATGCACTAAAAGTGAGTGCATACAAGGTAGGCTAAGGCGATTTGGGTGTACATTTAGGGGCGGATTGTAAACAATGCTCTTCATTGATATTCTGAAAAACCGAAACATCACGAGAACCGCGAAAAGGATAGGCTCTGAGGGGTTAACTAGGGGTATCGTGTACTGAAGATGAGTACAACGCAAAAGTGTGGGGGAATTACTCAACCGATGTGGAATAAGTAATTATATTACGGGTATCAAACAAGGGTTATCCTAATGCCTCTTATCATTTAGTTATTCCAAACTACACAAGTGTTGTCTTACTAGCGATCTCGGGATGCATCACAAAATAAGTTCTAGAATCTATTATACTACCGGTTCACACTCTAAGCATTAAAGATGAATGCTTTAATTCCTACAAATCTAAGGGCGATCCTCACATTTTGGGTGGAATTTAAGTGGTAAAGGGTTTTTGTGCTAGTCATATAATTCCTATCCATGAGACGCTTTATTAAGACAAATGGCCCACTCCTATATGTCATGAAAAATTTTAAATTTGGTGCCAAAATTACCCTAACCGATATTTCTCATGGTTTATTACACAAATGCAATTGGACAAGGCAAATAATCAAGGATAAGCATAGTTTCAAAGTTCCCGTTATTTTCCCTCCCTACACTTAAACTGAACATTGTCCCCAATGTTCCCCGAAAGTATCAAAGTTATGATAATGGAAGGTAATAAAAGATGAAAGAAACTAATACTCCCCTGATTAGCTCGGTAGGATCCGTGTGAAGTGGTGGTTACATCTTTCTTCAAGAAGAACGTTTGCGTTAAAAGCTCCTTCTCATCTTATGTATTTTCTTCTTGGTAAATTAAACCTGCACACTTGAAGAAAACCAACGAAACCTTCGCGTAAAATTGGCGGTAAAAATATATATAAGACTCTACTAAACTAGGATATAATGCTTGTGGAATGGATGTTTACAAATTTTCTGGAAAATTAAGACCTGGAAAATTCCAAAAAAATTATAAGTAGCTCAGAAAACGAGAAAAAGTAATAAGATGTTTCTGCTCCTCCTGACGCCGTCAGGTTACGATCCTGACAGAAACTGGTCTGCGATTTTCTGGAAAAAATTCGGGAAAATTTACATCTTTAGAATCTGGAAAAATTTCCTGCAAAACATCCATTATGACTCTATACAAGCATTTGACTCGAACAAAAACACATGTATATCTTTTAATTAATTGTAATTCTCATGTTCACGTTTCTTCTGAAAACGTGTGTAATCCTCCTTACACTTATCCCTTATGTAAAATACCTTTATATGTAATTAAGACGAGGTTAAAGACAAAATAAAGCATTTTACAAATTTGAACATGAGAATAAACAATCAATGAAAAGATATATGACACACAAACAAGCAAAAAATTAAGCATGGGTTGCCTCCCATGAAGCGTTTTTCTTTATTTATAAGTCTTGTAGCTAGACTCGAAGTCGTGCCCCTACGTGACTTCATTACAGTCACCTCCTTCTTTTGCCCGTCCTTCATCGAAAGGGCGTAGACGTTGTATGCTTACTGTGGATTCCTTCCCAACATCGTCTATTATGGTAATGGTTTTATCCTTTAGATTAGTTTCCTTCACCGTATAAGGCCCAAACCATCTTGGTTTGTTTCTACCTCGTAATGCTCTTATTCGTGATTTGTATAAGAGTACTTTCTCTCCCTTTAAAACTTCCTTAGGGTTCCATTGTGTTTGTGGTATTCAAGTGGGATTATTTCCTAACTTTTATCGCGCTTCCACAATGTTGCATGTAGTCCTTGAACCATGAAATCTCTAAGCCCTTTCTCCCAATCGTTCATTTTCTTCCTAACCACATTGTTAGGGACTTGTGGATTCTCATCCGTAATCTTCTCCATGATCTTAAGAGGATACCTTGGAACAATAGGTATCCTAGCGTACCATTTGCCGCTTTTAAGTATCATGATGCCCTCCCCGCATTTGATGGTTGCTCTGGCAGTGGCCAGAAAAGGTGTCCCAAGAATGAGTGGCATGTTTCTATCTTCCTCAATGTCTATGATCACGAAGTCCACCGGATAGACAATAGTAGCCACCTCTATTAAAACATCCACTGCAATTCCTATGAGGTAGACATAGGTATGATTTGCTAAGGAAAGTCTGAGATCGGTCTTGGCTGGCTTCTCCCTAGTAAACTTATTATAGATTGATAATGGCATTATGTTTACATCCGACCATTGATCAACTAACGCATTTATATTATCAATATTACCTATGCTACATGGTATCACGAAGTTCCCCGTGGTTTCTCGCTTTTTAGTTACTGGTTTTTTTAGAACCGGCTCATACAGAGGTCCCATAGGCATGGTGTCATACTCTTTTTCTGTTATTTTTCCTTCAAGGGCTTTCCTAAGAACCTCATTGTACCTAAAGTTGTTCACTTGGTTGACAATGGTTTTTTTATTAATTTCGTGCTTAAGGTAGTACTCAATGGTCTCGGGCTCATCATTAGTTTCAGCCTCCTCCCTCTTGCTTTTCTCAGTTTCCTTCTCCTTAACCTTTCCATCTTCATTGGGCATAATGGAAATGGCGTTAACAAATGAAGTGGGAGGGTAATCATTGCTTCTTACTAGTATCTTTTCGGGAGTTTTTGTCTTGGTATACTCTTTTACCAATTTCAACATCTCCGTCATTTTTGCCTGCATCTCCTCCCTTTGCCTATAAACCTCTTCTTCAAATTTTGCTAATCTCTCCGTATGAGCTGCCATGTACTCCGTCATTTGTTCCTTAAAGCTTGGTGAGAGCGGTATTGGGGAAGTAGAACGGAAGCGCCGTTCGGAATTAACATTATGCTCACGACTTGGGGATTCAGAAAAAGGTGTTGAGTGGTCGGCGGAATTGGCGGAATTAACCATTTCCCGAGGGATTCGTTCGGGGGCTCTCTTATGCCTTTCAATCAGATAATCGATCCTACGCTCAAGAGCGCTCATTTGCTCTTCAGTGACGTTGGAAGACTCAAGAGGAATTGATATGGCATTAACCACCTTAGCGGGGGTTTCAAAGGATTCATTCTAGTTTTCGTAGCTTTGATCAGCAAGCTTGTAACATATTGGATTTCACAATCACACTAAACCATAATCATAAGTAAGCGAATAAGATGTTTTTAGAGAGAGAAAGTGGGATGTTCTAGAAAGAGAAACTTGTGGAATGTTAGATTCCCAAATGAACATCCAACCCTCTACCATGCATGGTAGAGGGTATTTATAGGTTACAAAATAAACGACCTCCTGACGGCCTGTGGATCAGGTATACAATGGGTAAAGACCCGTCCTTCCTCCAAGGTGTTTCTCTAAACTATATAGCTAACTAAAATAACTTAGTAAATAGCGTAATGTCTACGAGCTAACTTATGCTAGATAGTACTTGGGGTGACCGATACTTCATTATTGAATATTCAAATTCCTAACAATCTCCCCCTAAGGGAGGTCACCCCATGTTTTACATTATGAATCCTAGCATTGTAATTAATCTTCAGTCTTGAGCTCGCAAACTTTTCTTCATCAAAGTATTCAAACTAAGTGCATCTGTGTCGATTTCATCATTGTTCAACTATGATGAATGATTTGTGGAGGTTGTTGAGTTGATCCACCATGATGACCTTGTGAGCATTACTAGAGATCATCAGCCACAGCAAATCTCAGCATCACCCATTGTTGTGTTGCCAGCATATGAAGTTGTGACAATTGGACCGACATGCTCATATTCTGGATCATGATTTCTTCTTATCAGGGTAGCGGAAGCTTTTGTTGATTCATGATATTGGCAGCAGCGTAGCAGAAGCATGGAGTGAAAATATCAGAGTCATTGATGCACTAATCATGATTTCTTTCGAGATGAATGTGTTGAGTGAGCATGCGGCTATGGATTGACCGCATCATTCTGATCAGCTGCAAATGTAGGGCGTACCTACATAAAACATTTAGCAATAAAGCGCACGAAAGTGTCTTTGGTCACTTTCGTTGAATTGAGGTACACGACCCACGGTTCCCCGTTGATCTGTACAAGTACTGCCTGTGATCAGGTATAATTCCGAAGAATTTCCTTGACAGGGTTTCGCAGCTGCTCTAGCTGTTCTCAAACCGGAACGTCTCAAAGAAGACAACACGAAGTGAGTGAACCAGCGAATAGAGATTCAATGATTGATGAAAAGATATTTGAAAAAAAATCGTGTATCGCACAATAGAAATTGTTTTTGCAATACAACGAAGGTTTTAATGAAAATAAATTATCAATCATAAACACCTTTTGATTTGAAATATTCGTACACGGTCGAAGTGCTAAAGAAAAGAGTTTTTAAGCACAAAGACCGGTTTTTCAAAGGTATCCGTCAATCCATTACCTGAACCAGGATTGATTCAAAATATTGAATCGCTCCATTGTTTCTGTTCAGTTGTCACATGGTTGATCTATTGAATAGATCTCACATTCCACCTACCAGGAGCTTGTTTGATGTTGGCTCCAGAAGGTTTTCCATCTTCATTGTGAATATGTTTGCATATCACTCGGATGTTCTGGCAATACCACAAGGATAATGCGTAGGACTCAAGATATAATCTCTCTTTCCACATTGTGTGAAACAGAGAGTCTTCATTGAAAGTGTCCTAATGAGATTTATTGATGATCTCGTGGCTCTAGACTCAATTTGTGCATATTTGGATCCTGTATCGGAGACTAGGGAGAGGGTCTCCTTCTTCAATATCAACCATCTCTAAGAGAAAGTCGATAGATAATGTTGGTTCCCCGTGAGAATGAAACAAGTCCTTTTAAGAGGAACTTGAGTGGTTTGGGAAGTTGAAGTGTAGTGCGTCACTGGGTCCATGGCGTCTTGTCTTCAATACCGATGTTACCTTGGTAACAACCAGTAGTAAATGAATTGAACCCGGTTTCTGCCCTAAGGTTGAATAAATGGAGGGCTATTTGTTTTCACCCTTTTCTCATTCAATTCTTTTTCATTCTTCAACCCCTTCAGTGCTTACCGAGACTTCATAGCTAGAACCTTGTTGGGTTTATTACATTACTAGCTCAGACTCAGTCCGCACTCTTCCCATATCTCATTTTTCTCCTTTTTCAATATACCTAAGGACTTCTACACTATCTAGTGGATTGTCCCTGGGTAGATCCATCCGGTTTTGGCGGATCATGGGAACAGATACCTAACCTTATCATCCTTATATCACCATACATAAAGTAAGGTTGGTCGGTCTATTTGGTATTGTTCATCTGCCATTGGAACCAATTGAAAACCATTTGAAAATCAATCCAGATACTTGTGATATATTATCAAAGCATTTTGTACCTGAATTGTTTTGATATTTTTAGAACAAGAGCTCCCCCTCAACATGTGCATCAAGTATTTGAAATCGTTTTGCACATGGAGGCAAGAGAAAGAATTAACTTCTTTGATTACCATTTTAAAAAAAATATCAACATCACTTCCCTAATTAAATCAAGTAGATAAAGCATTTTGGGGAAGGATGAGGTTTTCATAAGCTTGCTCCCCCTCAATATGTGCCTTGAGGTTTGAAAGAGTTTTGCACATACTAGAGGGAAGTTCTTTGAAGTACAACCGTGATTACCAAACATTTAGAAACCATTTAACACACAATCAAGGTACCTTACGTAAAAGCATGGAAAACTTTGTACCCTGAAGGTTTGAATTTGTTTTGAAATACTCCCCCTTAATATATGCTTCGAGATTTGACAAATAATTTAGCATATATGAGAGAACAGTATGCACATTGAAACGGTCATCTTTTATCATCTTTCATATTTATATCATATTTTCTCCCCCGATCAAAAATTACAAATCCTTTGAGATTTTGGATCTCAAGTGATTTAAATATGTATGAAACAAAACATTTGTTGGAGAAAAATGTGTCTGGTTTATAAGATTGAAGTGGACAAGACTGAGGTTCCCTTTTTATACATAAAGGAAACCACAACACACAACCTAGCACTATTACATACATTATAGTTGTTCAATTGTCATTACACCACATATTACACATCAAAATATAGATCATACACTACTTCAGGGAGATATCATCATTCAGTTCTTTGAAGCAGTTTGTAATGGCCTTCACGGAGTCTGCCACCAACAAAGCTTTCAAGGCTATGGAAGATTCTTCGAGTCTTAAATCTTCGCCTGATTGCATCAATGAAATCGTCACACCTCTTTAAATCATCATCAGTCCAGAATTTAGTCTTCTCCCACGGCTTCAGATCAACTCTAAATTCATTCACTCTAGAGTGTAATTCTTCTTCGACCATTTTGAGTGTACCATCACTAAATTTGTAGAGCTCACAAAGTCTCATAAGCATGCGAGTCCCGTATCTGTCGGTGAAGATGACGGCTCTAGGAGTGTTAATAACTCTATATTCGCGACGAAATTAATGCCCTGTTGCATTCCATTGTGGACTAGTAAGGTTGACCCGGGTCTGGTAGCTTTCCATTCCAAGCTGAAAGTCCTCAACCCTTTTTCGAATGACTAAGCCCCTGATCCAAAGATTGACAGCAGCATAGAGAGCCTTTTTCTCATGGATAGGCAAATGTTCAAGGTTTCCTTGGAGATTCAACAGATAGAGATCTTCGAAGTCATTTGGCAGCAGGTGTTTGAAGTCGTTTTCTTCAATGACATACTCCTTTAAGTCTGCTCTTTTAAGAACGATTTTCTTCAGGTACTCATATCCATAGATTGGGAAGATCTCTACTCGTACTACACTTAAGATACTCAGCTTGGATCGAACATCTTTGCGTCTTTTATCAGCACCATGTCTTTCGATGTACAAAATTCTTCTTTTTGAACCACCACTGAGAAATACCATATGAAGCTGCAATGTCATACTTTTGTTCTTCGACATCACAGAATTGATCAGGAACCATTTGTTCAAGTCCCTGATCATAGTAGGTTGCAGCTTTCATTTTTGAGATGGAAAGAGCTGATCTTCTTTCTGTAGAACGAGCACACAGATAATCCAAGTCATGATTGAAGAAGAATTCAGCCTGAATGGTCATCTGTCCAGGTTCACCGCCTAGAGGAAGAGGCTTGTTCACATTGAAACGGCAGATATGCTCACTGACTTGATCATTCAGCATCTTATGGCATTCTTCCATCTGGTATTGGAGTTGGTTGGCATCTGAGTGAAAAACTTTAACAATTTCATAAGCTTGTCCTTCAAGATCTCTTGGAGTGATGGATGAGATACTCTTCCGTTCACAGTACCACCTAATGAAGCTTCCCATATCACCAGTGAAGTGCAGAAGAGAGTCTTCAGCTGGAACTTTATAATCATTGGTGATAGTTGATACCCAATTGTTGTCAGGAATAATCGTTTCAGACTCTGGGATGGACCATGAAGGTTCTGGAGTAAGAGGTCTCTCCTCAATAATACAGCTTTGAATTGTGTCCCTTGAAGGTGGAACTCTAGATGTGCTAGTGCATTTACCTGCCAAGTATGCATCAAACCAATCTTCTTCTGATGGCTTAGGAATATGCTTGGTGGATGCATCATCTTCATCAGATTCTGACTCTGTCATGACATGCGACTCTTCATGAACTATTTGATCAACATGAATTGTAGAGTCTGTGGGTATGAACCTTGAATCAACCGTCGTCCAGGCAGCAGATTTCTTCTGAGTTCCCTGTTTTCCGGTAGGACTAGATTGATTGGAAGGTTTTGGTGGTGATGATGGTGGAGGTGGTGGAGGTGTAGAGGTTGTCTTAGAAGATCCACTAGCTCCAGAAGTTCTAGCACCCCGACTTGGAGGTGGAGGTGGAGGAGGATCTTTAGGACCTTTACGCAATGTTTCCAACACTATGGTCCTCCTTTTCTTCTTTGCTTCTCTTTCTCCCATGTCTATCAAAAACTGTTCATGATTTTCGTGCTTAATTGATTCTTCGAGAGCCTCATATAGCTTCTTGTGGACTTCATGCTTATGCTCGCCAGCTTCATACATCTTATCTGAAAGTACAGCTCTCATATCTGCAATAGGTAGATCTTTGAACCGTCTAAGCAGTCGAGCTTCCATTGCCCATTCCACAGCATCCATAACTTCGGCTTCAATGGCGTCTGCAACCCCTTCATCAAAGTTGAGGTGCTCCAACCTATAGACACGATCCACAAGGGCATCAACAGATTTCGGTAGTTGTCTTTCAAGAGCTTCAATTCTTTTCACTGCTTTGTCGAGCAGTTGATCTGATGTAAGTATTTGAGGCGGTGAAGCTAGTGGAGTTTCCATATCAGCAACTGTAACCACCGGTTCAAGGGATGGATTCTTTGCAGATTCAGGTGTTTGAAGTACGGTTGCTTGAGCAGGTTTGGGAGGTGGAAGTGCCGTTGTAAGTGAAGATGCTGACATAGGTGGAATGGTAGATGTGTCTTGCTGAATATTGACAGTAAACATGGATTGTGCATCCTCTTTATCATTATCTTGCTTAGAAGACTCAGTATCTATGGGTTTGTCATTTAAGAATTGATCTCCGAAAGTGAAGTCTGTATCTAGGTTCTTCAGTGAAGATAAAGAACCGGTAGACAGATTTGGTTCTTCCATGTGCATGGTCTCATCAGATCTTGACTCAAGATTCTCCTGTAAGTCTTTATGCACCAAGTCATCAACATTCTGATCAGACTGAGTAACACTTGATGCAGGACGTTCTTTTAATGTTTCAGGTACTTTTTCCAACCCAGATTGTTCCTTAGCTGAAGAGGATTCAGTTCTTCTCTTCAGTTCATATTGATTGGTGGTTCTTAATGGAGAAGATGAGATTGTTAGAAGCATTTGAGCGGCTTGTTCAGTATCAACACAAACAATCCCTTTTCCTTTGTCTTGTGTTAATGGTGTTGTTTGTCGAGGAAATTGATTAGGTTCTCTTAACACTACTCCTCCAACTGGTGCACTCACATTATGACTTTCTAGGCTTTGCTGGATTCCAAGTTGCAGAGCAGCATCATCTTCATCTGTTAGGTCACTAGTTTTACAAACACAAGTTATAAGAGAAGAGATAAAGGCGGATGAACAAGTATCACACACACACACACGTTATACTAAAGACGGTTTAGGCGTAGAGAGTATGTGAAAAGAAAACTTGAACAACCAACCCTCAAATGAGGGTTTACAAGAGTTTATATAGGCAAGGAGCTAGGGCAACACTCCCTCTCCTTCCCTATTCCTTATTGGGCTTGGATCAAGCTTATGGGCCTTCTACATAAGCTTGACCTTAAACAAACATAAAGGCCATAATAAAGCTACCTATTACATATGAAATATAAATACTTGAAATACTGTTTAGGAGTGATTCTAACAATCTCCCCCTCAAGTATATATGAATGTAAATGGTGAAGGCGTTGATGTAATAGTAGCTGTGACGTCTTCTGACATTCTTCTTTCTTGTGAGAGGAATTGCCTTGATTCGAACAATCTCCCCAGTGTAGAGAGATAGTTATCTTTAAACAGTTATGCTTCGACGTCATCTTTAACTTTGTTCTTTGATCATTGTTCTTTGTGGTGAAAGTGATAGTATGTTGTTGTCTGCATCAGTCTGCCTCAGGTCTGCTTCGCTGCTCCAGTGTCTCCACGTCATTCTTCCACATGCTCACACGCTCTATGACGTTGGAATTCAATACTGATGAAGTTCTCTAAGTCTTTAACTTTGTAGATTCTTTGGTTAGACGAAGAATCATTCTGACGGTTGTATTGCTTTTGAATAGAACTTCCATTAGTGATGATGTTGGCGTGAACATGAGAAGAATCAGCACGATCATCCCGCTCCGGAGCTTCCATAAGAAGAAAACATTTCAAACGGTTAGTAATAAGCGGTTTCCGGCACTTACAAGTTTGAACTTCGAGAGTGTTAACAGCATAGTGTGAAAACACAACTCTAATTCTTACAAAGGCCGTTCCTGAACTGGAGTCCCACAAGTGAGATAACACGATGTACCGAAGTACATCTACAGTTCAGATGAGTCGCTAAGGTACACCGAAGCATCACCTCACGACTGTAGACCGTATGAGACACACTCCGCGTAATTCACGGGGAGTTACCGAAGTGACCTGCTGTCAGGGCTGTTTGATGTTGACCCTGGCAGGAGTTTCCATTCAATCACTGAGGATCACAGATGTGAACCTCTCATAAATGTTCTCGACAGATTGCTAAGATCTGTGAAGGACTCGATATGAACCACTGATGATCTTATTTGTTGATCATCAAGTGATTAAATGTCAAGTGTTCCTAAGAGATCTTTTGATGAATCTCGTGGCTCTAGACTCAATAGTGCGTTTTGGTTTTCCTGAGCGGAGACTAGGGAGAGGGTCTCCTTTTTCAATACCAGCGATCTCTAAGAGAAAGCCAATAGTTTATGTAGGGTTCCCTGTGAGAATGAAACAAGCTTCTGTTGAGAGAAACTTGAGTGGCTAAGAAGGTTTAGTGCATGCGTCACTGGGTCCATGACGACTTTTAATCTTCAATACCGGTGTCACTAAGTGACAACCAGTAGCATATGAATTGAACCCGGTGTCTGCCCTAAGTTGAATAATCTGGAGGGCTATTTCTTTTCACCCTTTACTTTACATTTCTTTTTGATTCTTCAACTCCTTCTTTCTCCGATTCTCATTTTCTCCTTTTTTTATAATCATTCCTAAGGACTTCTAACACTAACTAATGGTAGTGTCCTTGGGTAGATCCCTCCGGCTCTGGCGGATCATAGGACGGTTATTCCTAACCTTAGTCACCTTATAACTCCATGACTAACCTATGTTTGCCATTTAAACCACTGTATGTGAAAAATATCTCTCAAAGGGTTTGTTAATGAAAAACATGTTTGAACCACTGTGAGAGATAAGTTTTTGCATAAATACTCCCCCTCCACATGTGCTAAAGAGTTTTAATGGTTTAAATGCACAGTGAGGAAAGAGTGCGCACTTTTTGAATTGATCTACTAAAGATAGACAATCTCCCGCGAGACACAATTACGTTGAATAGTTAAAGAGTTACATTGTCAGTTTTTAGGTGACAACTAGCTCTAATAACTACCTTGAAGGTGTAGACAAACCTCGAAAGGTTGTCATACCCGTCAGAGTTCATGTCTACCAAGAGTATCTCGAATGGTACTTTCTACTTGGACAAGTCCTTTGCGAGACACGTTTACATTACTAGCGAACTAGCTTGAAATTATTACCCGTCCAGGACAAGTCTTTTCGAGTTACAAACAGTTTAGTACCGTCAATTCGTTGGTTAAGTCTGAGGTACACAGATTCATTTGCATTTTGTACAACATATTTCTTATCACACAAATTTTCTCCCCCTCAAAAATGGCATATATAATGTTATTTTTGAACGTTTGAGAATAAATATGACCATTTTGAGTGTTGCGGGAAGAGTGACCACTATGAACAATTTGTGAACAAAGTTTTAATTCAAATACTCCCCCTCAACTAGTGATATAAACGGTTGAGGTTTTGAAAAATCATATGGGGAAGTACTTGTCTTTTTGAGCAAAACCTTGAAAAGTGAAAGGTTTGATAGGTTTTACTCAAAAGTAAGAAGCTTTCGCTCCTTTTATAAGGATTGTGGCACTGAGGCGTACCACAGGGTCCTTTCTTGACAATTACGGGTTGTACACTGTTATGTGTGCACAAGCCATTCACATATATAATCATACATCCAAAATTATATGAAGGAAACAATTCACGGGGTACCAGGAAGTGCAGTGATATTCCCAGGAGTGCGCACAGGGCGTTGAAAGCCGATGATGTTTCTCCTGAGTCGACCACCAACATAGCTTTCCAATCGTCTAAACTGATCCCTTCTGAACAACCGTTCATCAATCATGGTGATGATACGTCTCACATCCCTCCTTTCCTGAGAGTTCCAGCGCTTAGGATTCCCAACTTTCAGGCGTATATCCTTCAATCTGTACGCCAATCCATCCCTAACCAGCTTCAAGGTATGATCCCCAAATTTGTGGAGTTCACTACACGCCATTAAGCAGTTTCTTTGAAGTTCACTGCGGTAAACAACGCCGAAAGGTTTGCTGATGAGCGTGAGTTGTGTAAGCTGGTTGATGTCGGGAAGATCAAGCTGTGGTGGAGTGAAGTTTACACGTTTCTGATATGATTCAACAGCCATCTGGATATCTTCGACACGTTCTTTGATCACGATGCGTCTAATGAAGATGAGAACTGACTTGATAAATTCACGTTGAACTTCAGTCGAGAATTGTCTCATACGACCCTGTACTTTGGCAAGGTACATGTCTTCGATGTCGTTGAGGGACAAATTCTCAAAGTCAGCCTCGGAGAATCCATAGTCCTGTTCATCTTGTCGTTTGACTATGATATTCTTCAAGAATGTGTAGTCCCACTTAGACTTGAGATCAATGTGTTTGATGGCCACGATGTCCTTGGAACTATACACTGCATGTTGAGACTTCTGAACCAGGCAGCTTCTGTAGTAGATTCTTCGGCGTTCAGGCCAATGATGAATCCCATACAATGCATCTTGGTCGTATGCTTGCACGTTGTCAGAAAACAAGTGATTTGCACGTTCCTCGATAGCTATGCAGTTTGAGTAAATAGCCGCTGGGAATGGAAGAGTCAATGATGTAGCGTATTTTCGCAAACCATCGCTACCGTGTAAAAGAAAATCCAGGTCTCTGTTAAAAAAGTATCTGAAGGGAATCCTTGGTTCGTCTGCTTGGCCAATGGTCGGTAGGGGTTTGGTCCAGTCGGTGTAGTATGGAGGGTTGTCCCTTTGTGTGAAGTCAATGTTTGCTTCCGGATTGAGCCAATCCATGTTGTTAGACATAGCTCGAGCGATGTTCTCAAGATGATATTCGACCTCGAGGGCGCTTTCCGAGCTGTTTTTCAAAAGAAGGAATGCTTCATTCTTGATGCGCTTCAACTCGGATTTCGTCATCTTCTTCACACGGAATCTTTCTTGCAGAATCTTTGCATGCTCCAAGGTGCTACCGTCTACCAATTCTTGACCTTCTTCAGGGTAGGGAGTGTTGTTAACAAGTGTAGCAAACCATTCAAATTCTTCAGTTTTATCGTCATCTAGCCATGATACGACGTCAGTATGAAGCGTCTTCTTCTTCTTTTTCGAAGGCTTAGATGATGATTCTGGTTTTTGTCCTTGTTTGGGAGAGGTGGGTTGTGGTAGGGGCTCAAGGACCTCTTCATCGTCACCACCCGTATACTCAAAGTAATCACCAGTTTTATGAGTCAGGGGTGGTAACTCGGAATCGTCCCGAGGTTTATCAGTAGAAGACCGAGGTGGAGGAGAATTTTGTTGAGAAGAAGTCCGTGGTGTAGGAGGTGGCATAGATGTAGATTTACCAGACTGCTTCTGACGTTTAGGTGCAGAGTCCTTATCTTTATCATCGTCATCTCTTGGTCGTTTGGGTTGATCGGCTGACTCCTTGCATGAAGATCTGAGTTGAAAATCAAGTAGATTTTCGAAAAATTTAGCTTCATCAGAAGTAAACGTTCCAGATCGCTTTGACATTTGCATCACTAGTTTAGCGATTAACTCGGATTCAGAGAGATCAGCTTCTTTGGCCATTGTATGTTTAACCAATGCGACGATGTTAGGAGTGAGTTGTCTGGAAAATATTTCTCTAGTCACACCGGGGACAGTATCGAGAAGAAACTTGTGGGTATGATCTCTTGCTGTCTTCTCCAGTTCCTTTTGGACTTTAGGAACGATATCCTGAAGGTACTTGTTAGTGTAACCTTTGATCATTTCGTTCAATTCCTCTTTACGATGACTCTTCATGAACTTCTGAACAAATTCCCTTTCTTTCTCCATCTTGTCTTTCTCATCATTTAAGTACTGAATTTGGTCAGCAAACCAATTCATTTTTCTGTAAAGTATGTCCTTCTTTCTGATTTGTTGGACAGCTTTCACAATCTTTTTATGAGTCTGAGAAATCCAAGATTTAGGTGGTTTCTTCACTGATTTGGATGATGATCTGGTTGACTTCGTAGATGGTGGTGGTGATGAGTGAGATGAAGAGTCTGATGAGGAGGAGACATGAGGAGACTTCATGTCCTTAGGAGTTTCTGAGGTTTTCTCCTTTGAGTGTGTTGGACTGTCTAGAAGAAACTTTGTATAATCATCCTCGTCATCTCTAGACTTTTCTTTCTCAGTTCCTAGTTTCTCAAAATCATACTCAATAGTATCCTCTACAGGCTTTTGTTGTTGCACAAGAGTGGTGGCACCAGATCCCTTATCGGGTCGATTAACCGCATCAGGATCTGGAGAGGAGTGGGCAGCACCACTTGATCCTCCGGGGCCACCCATTTGATCTTTAGCAAATGCTTCAGCCTTTTGACGATGTCGGACGATTTTGAACTTCTTCCTGTATGATTTATCCAGTTGCTCTTCTTCTTCTTCATTAGAGCTCTCATCATAGGGTACAATTGCTGGAGTTTTCCCTTTTCCTTGGACAGCTGGGGGACTTGGAGGTTTTGCTACTGAGGGATTATCATCCTTTGCAGTTTCAGAGTATGTGATCTCTTCATCTGTGTCAGTAGCATCAGAGTCTTCGTCCTTGAGCTGTCTTTGCGGTTCAGGTGAACGGATCGGAGTGGCTTCCTGAGAAGGAACTTTCTTCTTAGTGGTAGGTTTCCTCTTTGGAATAGGTTTCTTCTTTGGAACATTCCTCTGACTATCTGAACTTGTGACACTTCCAGCACTTCCTTTTCTGGTTCTCCTTACCGGTGTTCCAGAAGATTTTTCGTCGAGATGACCAACTTTGCCTTGTCTGACTGCTTTCAGATACCTTTTGTATGATTCGAGTTTTCTGACATCTTCAGTTAGAAGGAAATCTGGCAGCACAATACCTTGTTTCTTTGTAGACGTTTCCTTGATTCTGACAGATAGAATAGGTTCCGTCAACATGTCGTGATTGTCGGGGTTATTGAGCCTCTTGGGAATGTCAGGATGAAGTCCAAGTGCTCTCTGGATCAACAATTTAGTATATCTGATGTAGGGAATCTTTGAGCCAAGTTTGTTGAGAAATGACATCATGTCATCCCAAATCAGAGCTTCGATAGCGATGTGTTTCTTGTTGACCAATGCCCAGAATATTTGCAGTTACATGAGCTTAGGGTGCTCATAGCCGCTGTCACGACCAGAAACAGACTTGGTGATGATCATGTAGAGAGTTCTCCAGGGTTGAGGAATACTCTTAAGCTCTACGTGAGAATGCTTGGTGATTATTCCTGTAGCCTCATCATAACCGATATTGATTAAGAATTGGAGAGTGAGCTCTTCAGCAGGTGAGGCATATAGTTTGGTCGGATCGACATCAGGAATTAGGAGAACAGCCCTTAAGTCTGCAGGTGTAATGGTGACTTGTTTGTGATTCAGAGTCACCGTCACAGCAGTTTGTCCTTTGACCCTTTCCATAGTGTTCCAGAATTGTTGGATGTAGATCTCAGGAACAGTTGCAGAGTGAGTAAGCATGTTCTGATACGGATGAGTCCTCAGAATGTCAATAGCAATTAAACACGAAGATTCAGAGCAAGTGAGGGTGTCAAAGTCAACACGTAGATTATTCTTTCCTATCTTCATTGGATAGCCATGAGGATAGATATCAGCAATGGAGAGAACTTCAGGTGCATCCACATTCATTTGTTCAGCCATGTCGTGATCTGAAATAACATTAGCCAAAAGAACCAACATATCGAAAGACATAATGTTAGTCAACAGAAGGTCTTATTGTCTAGTTATTGAATGTTCAGTGATAATGATTGTTACGAGCCCTAAGTCACTTGTATGTTCAATAGTTCAATGATGTCGTGAAATGTTTCGTGAGTTAGTTAACTTTAAGTTTTAAAGTTTATTTTATCACTTATTGTTCACAACATATCAGACGATTTAAGTTTATTAGTGACATTTTTGGATTCGTGATGATATGATTAGTTTATTTACAAGTTTGTACAAGTAACAATTCATCATGAAGGTCAATCCAGGGTTAAGCGTAGTTTTGGCAAAGTTATGCGTAGACAGGAATGATATATGCTTAGGCGTAAACTTACGCGTAGAATCCTAACTTACGCGTAAGAAATGTTACGCGTAGGAAAAGGAGACTTTATGCGTAGAGCTTATGCGTAGGCATATATTAACCTTACGCGTAAGGCTACTCGTAAGAGTTGACCTTATGCGTAGAGGTCACTGTTTACGCATATCCTTCACAGGATACGCGTAGTCCATTGTAGAACCTTATGCGTAGAAGCTACGCGTAAGACTAATCTTACGCATAACAAGCTACGCGTAAGGTGATCCTTATGCGTAGATTAACAACAACCTTGATTCTGAAATTTACGTGTTGCAAGCCTGAAATAAAGTTAATCAAATCATCAAAGTTAACACAAAACATCATTTTATCACAGATTACAACATACTAGCTCATCTTAACCGTTACGCGTAGAATACATACGCGTAGCCTAAACCCTAAATCTACGCGTATGGATTCTAGCCATAGATTATGCACTAAACTTTTTCTGGTAGTTCAAAGACATGTTGTGAGTATGTAAGCCAAGTTGTAACACTTAATTTGTTGAGAATCAAAAATACCCAAAGTTTATGAACTTTAAACCCTAGTTTCGAATTGATGACCAATTCGTGTTTCTGGGTGGCTATAGACTTTGGAAATCATCAATTCAACAACGCAAGAGCATAAAACAACAATCTTTTTAACCAAGACACATCACATTCAAAAATGCCCAATTCGACACATAAACCTTAATTCGCAATAATCATCAAATCGTGTTTCTGGGTTTGTTTTGATGATAGAAAACATATCAATGATGTTTTTAAAACATTTTGACATTAACATTTAAGCCACAAACACAAAACTCATGATCAAGTGTTCTTACGCATAAGCGAAGAACACAAAATCACTCATGTCCATAGATTTGACCGTTGGATTCATTTAAAATTCAAAACCAATGTTTGAAAACACGTTAGAAACATTAATCTACTTACAGAATGATGATCAAATACACGGATATGATGAACGAATTATAGGCGTAGGATCTTGTTAGGTTTGGTGTATTAAATGTGAAGGATAGGTTAGGTGGAGGTGTTTTTATTAAAAGTAACTTTAAGCTTTTGGCAGTTTTAGTCCCTCCACCTTTTCCATTTTTATCCAAAGCTTTTTAACTTCCATTTTTGGTTACCAAACGAAGATTTTAGGAAAGAAACATGACGACACTCTCCCCCGACTTGAGAAAATAATGAAAGGTTGTTAATTTAAGTCCGAGGAGTGTCTTTGAATCAGAAAATGTACCACCATTTGTAAAAGAATCAACCGAGATATGATAACATGCAAGTACACAAATGTTTTGAAACAGTTAATAGCTTATTTTCTCCCCCTCAACACTTGATCGGAAAAATACTGAATTTTGAAAGAGAAAAGTGTTGACTGAAGAGATGTACTTGCCATGTAGAAAGAAAGATAGATTAGAAGAATATTTTTGTTGTTTTATCGGATTTTTTATTTTTGTATTTTGTTTTTGAAAAATTTATTTACAAGAGATGTTTTGGTGTTTGACAGGTTTTTAAGACTGTTTTAAGAGGTCATCCAATTCCTCTTGAGTCAAACACCTCATACCAATTCGGTGGACCAACTCATTAAACCTAGCGGGAGGCAAGGCTTTGGTGAGAAGATCTGCTAATTGGTATTCAGTACCCACAAAGTATAATTCAACGGTACCCTGTTCCACGTGGTCCTTGATGAAATGATAGCGTAGATCGATGTGCTTTGATTTCGAGTGCTGAACTGAGTTGCACGAGATTGCAATGGCACTCCGATTGTCGCAGTACATCGAGATTCTGTCAAATACGTAACCATAGTCTTTGAGTTGTGTTCTCATCCAAATGACTTGAGCACAACACGCGGACATGGCTACATATTCTGCTTCAGTTGATGACAGCGATGTACAATCCTGCTTCTTTGATTGCCAAGACACCAATTTATCATCTAGAAATTGTAGTGCTCCTGAAGTACTTTTCCTTGAGTCTAGGCATCCTGCGTGATCAGCGTCTGAAAAAGCGATTAGTTCAAAACCAGAATCCTTCGGATACCAGATCCCCAAGTTAATGGTTCCCTTGATGTATCGGAGGATTCTTTTAGCCTCAGAGAGGTGGGTTTCAGTTGGTCGCGACTGATAACGGGAGCATAGATAAACGGCAAAGACAATATCAGGTCTGCTAGCTGTTAGATACATGAGGGACCCAATAATACTTCGGTATTTGGTGGGGTCAACTAATTTCCCATGTAAATCAGCATCTAGCTTCTTGGTATGAGTCATTGGTGTGGCATAAGTATCACAGGTTTTCATTCCAAATTTGTTTAACAATTCAAGGGCATATTTGGACTGACTCAGGAAAATACCACGGGGTGATTGATGAACTTGCAGTCCTAAAAAGAACGTAAGTTCACCCATCATGGACATTTCAAAAATTTTCTTCATTAGTTTTGCAAAAGCGATTGAAACTTATTATGTGTAGACCCAAAAATGATGTCATCCACGTAAATTTGAACAATTAAGATGTGTGCCCCGTGATATTATATAAAAAGAGTTGGGTCAACCGAGCCTTTGGTTAAATTATTGGCAATGAGGAAAGATGATAGCTTATCGTACCATGCCCGAGGGGCTTGTTTGAGACCATAAAGAGCTTTGTTCAGTTTGTAGACATGGTTCGGGAACTCAGGATCAACGAATCCATCTGGTTGGCTGACATAGACCGTTTCTTTAAGTTGCCCATTGAGAAACGCCGTTTTGACATCCATCTGATAGACCGTCATGTTCATATGAGCCGCGAACGCGAGAAATATCCGAACAGCCTCAAGACGAGCAACCGGAGCAAAAGATTCTTCAAAGTCTATTCCCTCTTCCTGACGATAACCCTTAGCAACTAGACGTGACTTGTTTCGGATGACGTTCCCTTCAGCATCCAATTTGTTTTTCCAAATCCATTTTAGACCAATGACGTAGACCCCTGTTGGTCTTTCAACCAGTTCCCATACTTCAAGACGTTTGAATTGGTTGAGTTCTTCCTGCATGGATTCAATCCAGTTGTCTTTAGTCATTGCGTCTTTAATGTTTTTAGGTTCAGATTGGCAGACAGTGAGTGCATAAATGCAATGTTCACCGTCTGAGTGAAGACGTTGTCTCGTAACGACTGGTTGATTCGGGTTGCCAATAATGTTAGCCAGAGGATGGTCTTTTGTCCATCTATGTGTAGAGGGTTGATGTTGGTATACATTGTGCAGATTCTGAGGGTTCAAATGGTTTGTTGAAGATTCCGCGACATCTGGTGCAGCAGTCTCATTGGCAAACGGGTTGAAGAACGCATTTGGATCAAAAGCTGCAGGTGGGGGTACTTCATTCAGAATATCATCAGCTGGTTCATCATTGTTGGAAGTGGTGTGTTCAACTGTTGTGTTGGAGTCAACTGGTGTAGGTGCATCTTCAACAGTAGTTGTTGTAGCAGGTGTATCAGGTATAGGAATATTATCAGGTTGTGCAGCGGAAACAGCGGATACACCTGGAGCACGTTCATCAATATCGTCACAGAACAGAGGAGCAAATAACCTTTCCATTTGTTGACGAGTTAGCTGAGGGCTTTCTTCAGCTGATGATGGGGGTTGAGGGAAGTTTAAATGGTTGTGACCGGGTTCTAAGCTGTTATACTCAGAAGCCATTTCTGTGAGTTCATCGAAATGAGCATGAATCGTTTCCATTACCTCCTTTGTGCGACGATTCCAGATTCAGAAACCTTTAGAATTGTCACAGTATCCAATAAAGACTCCAATATCAGCTTTGGCTTTGAGCTTTCCAAAATCATCACGATCATTATTCGGATAGCAAAGGGATCCAAATACATGAAAGTGTTTGAGGTTCGGTTTATGGTTGTGGACAAGCTCGAAAGGTGTTTTGTTGTGGCGTTTTGTGATCATAGAACGGTTTTGAGTATAGCATGCAGTAGATACAGCTTCTGCCCATAAGTAATTTGGAAGTTTAGCATTGATTAACATTGTTCTTGCAGCTTCCACTAACGTTCGGTTTCGTCTTTCAACAACTCCGTTTTGTTTAGGTGTCCGTGCAATAGATGTTTGATGCTGAATTCCCACTTTCTCATAAAATTCACGAAGGGTTTTGTTAACAAATTCAGTTCCTTTGTCTGTTCTGATTATCCGGACGGTGTTGCGGAGCTGAACCTGTATTTTTGTGAGAAAGGTGATGATCATTTGTGGAGCTTGGTCTTTGCTACGAAGAAAGTAGACCCAAGTCCATCGTGAGTAGTCATCAACAATTACTAAGATGTAGCGTTTGCCATTGATCGTTTGCACGCGCATCGGGCCACACAAATCCATGTGAAGAAGATGAAGCACATGCAGAGAGCTGTGTTCCACCTTTGAAGGAAAATGAGCACGAGTGCTTTTCCCTTGTTCACAGGCTGAGTAAAGGTGATCTTTTGAATACCGGAATCGTGGGAGTCCTTCAACAAGTTTGTGTCGAGCAAGGTTGGTGATGGTTTGAAAGTTTAGATGTGAGAGACGACGGTGCCATAGCCAGGATTTTGTAGATGTTGCCTTTGAAAGTAAGCAAATGGGAGAGGAAGCAACCATGTCTTGCATAGAGATAGTGTAGAGACTAGAATTACGCGAGCCAGACATAAGGTCATTTCCATTTAGATCACGAATGAAACAAGTTTTCTCCCTGAAAGCAACCTCCAAATCTCCATCACAAAATTGACCTACTGAAAACAGATTGTGACCGAGGCCTTCCACATAGTAAACCCTGCTGATTTCGATGTTCCCATTAACATAATCTCCGTAGCCCATGATGGCTGCGAAGTGATCGTTCCCGAATCTGACAGTGCCAATGAACTTTGCAATAAAGTTTGATAACAGTTTAAGGTTGCCTGTCATGTGTCGGGAACATCCGCTATCAACAATCCAGAGAATGATCTGTATCACCTGCATTACACACAGACGACACAGATGGAATAGAAGTAGATGTAGAACCCGAAATGTTAGAGGGTTCCGAAGCAGGTATATTAGACATGCACACATTGAGAATTTTAGGCATCCACTTAAATCCTAGTGTGTTATATATCCATTTCTGCCATCTATAACTACTCTTTGCTTTAGTCTTAGTGAAAACACTAGGTGGTACTACATTCTTGGGAGGTGAAGCGGTAGCTACTGTGGTAGCAATGGTTGCCTTAGAATCTAAAGAAGGTGGTTTACCAAGCACAGACTTAGAATGATTAGTGGGCCTAGAGGTATTCCGATTCTTAGGATTCCGTAATCGAGAGATTATAGCTTTAGCAACACATTTGTCATGACAATCAGAATTCATACTCTTTCGACAAATAACACAAGGTGCATCAGACTGAATATCCAAAGTACTTAACGGTTTAGCATTCGTTACATCACTATTTCTATTACATTTGCCAGACGTAACATCTATAGTGGAGGCAACATGATTTTTATTCAGAGTCCTAGGGTGTTCTTCTACTTTAGCATTCCTTATTGATCTTTTCTTAGGTCGCAACTTCCTATTCTTCGATTGAGTGCTCCTAGGCTGTGAAGTGCGGACGTTTGGAAAAGATGCAACTATTCCTGTTTCAGTAGAGGGAAACACATTAGCAACTTGTGATTTGGCAGTGGGAATTCTTGGTTCACGATTACTAAGTGTGACTGGTGCTAATCTCTTAATCACAGTAGGCGGAAGTTGTTCATACTTTCCTAACATTTCCCGTAACTTAGAGATGGTGTGAATCAGATCTTGATTTTCAGGACGAATATTACCAGCAAAATTCATAACTTCTCTAGTGTGAGCAAGATAGTGATCATGTTCGTTTGATGCTTCAAGTCGAGTCTTTTTGAGTAAATCAAATATGACACCATATTCCTGTTTAACTTTTAAAAGTTCTTGTTCATATTTTGAGATTTGACTTTTCAAAGACACGTTTTGATCATCCAGTTGCTCAATTTTAGGATCAGAAGATTTTGCACTCAATTGAGCGATTTTCTTTTGAAAACTAAGTTGATGGTTGTGAATATCTTTTTCACACCAATGAAGACGACGTTTTGCATTGTAAATTTCCGTGTGTAATCGTTTATTTTCAGCTTTTAAAGACTCGATCTGAAGCACATTATCTGTGTTCTCAACAGTAACAACAGTTTCAACAATATCAGCAGAGATATAATCAGGTGCAAATGGCAAGGCATGAAGTAACACAACATTATGGATATCAGCACAGATAACATCTTCCAAGAGTCGATCAACATCATTTCTCAACAGTTTCTTTTTGCGTTTTGTGTTAGAAATAGATGTTTCTGTTTTCTCGAAAACGTTTTTCATTACCCCAAGTTCCTTATGAAAATCCTTTTCCCAGGCAATTGCACAACTTTTCAAGTTTTTAACATTAGGTAAAAGATTTTTCTGAAAAATGTCTCTTTGTTCTCGCGCCAGAGGCGATTGAAAATGTTCAACTTTGATTTCAGAGCGATATTCTATCTCATGTTGTAAAATTTTGAGGTCAGCCATGAAAATGTCAAAATATCGAAGGATTTTTCGATTTTCAGGTTTTGAGTTTACTTCACTAATGGAAGGTAAAGGACCATAAGTTTGTGCAAATTCTGTTTTGGGATTAACATGAGAAGACTCAGGTGTTTTGATGATAACCCTTGGTGTGTTAGAAGAATCCGTTGGTGTGACGAAAGTGACCGCGTTTTTATAATTAAAAGGTTTGTTGTAAACAACATTTTTTAATTTTGATCGACTCTCGTCTTCTGCATCTAATTCCTCTTGACGATGATATTCAACAACACTCATGACAGTATTATCAATTTTGTATTCTGCACTGGAAACTTCAGGAGTTGGTTTGAATGTTTTTAGTGAAAGCTTTGGTTTGTAATCAGCTAGATTTTTTCCATATCCTTTTGGATTGGGTTTTAAGGTAAACTTTTCAATAGCTGTTACGGATTCACCATGTTTGTAAACAAAAGTTTTAAACTCTATAAGTTTGTTTTGCAAGCCGAGAATTTCGTCAAGAAGGTCATCTACCCGATTCGTTGAATGCTTTTTGTATGCGGAGAACTGTTTTTGACAATTTAACAACTCAGCCTTAGATTTTTGATTTTCGAAGGTGAGAGCGTTAATTTGATTTTTATGTTCGTGTTTCAGTTGTTCTAAATCAGACAACAAAGCATTCTTCGAGGCGGCTAGATCACGCATCTGTCTCTCTAAATATTTTTCGTTTTGATGAGATTTTGCAAAAGCGGCTTCAAAACCTTTTTCACGGTTTTCTTGAGTTTTGAAAAAGTTGAGTTGCATTTGTAAGCATTCAAAATCCTTTGTTAACAGTGCATTTTTACTTTTTAAGGACTGATTTAAGGCATAACATTCCTCCATTTTGATTTTATGGTCTTGAATTAACCGAGCAAAATCCGGATGAGGCAACAGATCATCTTGTTCAACGTGAGTCTCAACATGATCATTCTTTAGATCCTCAAGTACGACCACGGAGTCAATTTGATTATCAAAGGAAACCAGAAGGTCATCTTGATCGTCAAATGTAACTACAGGGTTAACTTGAAAATCATCAGAAAGAGATGTAGAAGACTCATTTTGAACAGTCTGATCCGTGCCGGATTCAGATATTGGCGGAGATATTAGTTCAGATATGATGATAGTTTGTTCGAGTACCTGAGACAAGCCATCAGTGTCATACACTGGGCCTGTATCACTCATGTGCAGCTCATGCATATTAGCCATCAACATAACAGCTGCATTAGCCTGCAAGTCCTCCATATCATCATCTGAGTCTGCATCTGCCATAAAGCTCTGTTCTTTGTCTGTGAGAGATCCACCAGCTTCATCCTTAAGAGCCAAAAGTAAGGCCTCTTTGAAATAAGCACTGCCCCTAGTCCTTGGCTTTGGGCATGCATTAGCCAGGTGTCCCTTCTCATTGCAGTTGTAGCATCTAAGACCATTTAACCGATTCTGAGCATTTCCCTGTTCCACCACTTGAGCTCTGTTGTTATTCCTACCCACAGCATTAAACCCTTGACCACCGCCCATCTGACGACCATAATCACGATTCTGAACTTCAACACGTCCATTGTTCACAACAGCTTGAGTCCGTGTGTTAGATGAGGAACGAATACGATTGTTGGATTTGTTGGTGTAACGGCCAAAAGCATTAGCAATCATCACAAATCCTTGTTGCAATGCTTCGAACGTATCTGTTTCCTCAGTCGCTTCACTGACATATGCTTGAGCATTGTTGCTGTATGGAACCAATTGATTTTGTTGAGGTTGTGACTGTGAAGGTGTGTTTGAAGCAGTTGGTTGAGTTGCTGGTTGAGAGGGATAATTCTGTTGAGCATACAAGGCAAGTTGTTGATTGTCCGGTTGTGACTGTTTAGCAATTTGAGCACGGAGAATCCTTTCCCGATCAACTTCCTTTTCATGAGGCTTCAAGTAATCGTACAACAATCCATAAGTAGAATGATGCATATTCTTCGCTTGACGGAGAAAAATGACATACTTCTCCCATTCTGGACCAAGACTACTCAGGAACTTAGTATTCACTGCAATTCTTGGCATGATGATGTTGTGTTTATCCAAATCATTGATGATATCTGAAAATCGATGATGATAGGACTCTAGTGTCTCTCCAGATTCAATCATGAAGTGTTCATAAGCCAAGTAAATTTTGGATTCCAAATCCTCCTGATTGAGTACAGATCCTTCCATAAGAAGACGAATATGATCCCACATTTTTTGTGCAGTCTTTTGAGCATCAACACTACGAAGAATTGGGTTTGGTAATCCTAAGAGGATGTATTCCATTGCAAGTTCATCAGCTTCATAGTGTAGAAGTTCGGTAGGATTTAAATCTGCAACAGTAGCAATGTTGGTTTGTTCATCTCTTGGTGGAACAGCAGTAGGATCTCCGGGTACAATGACAGTAGGCATCTCAAATGGACCTTCCAAGATAACCTTCTTTAAGAACTTTCCATGTGGCTTCTTTAGATCACAAAACCTAAAGAACCTTATCACCCATTGATCGTAGTTTCCTGGAGTGAGCATTGGAGGTCTATCAAGTGATCCAGCTTCATGAATTGATTGTTGGCTGCTTAAAGCTTCACACATCTTTGCAAACCAAGTGGGTTCCTTCATAGTGTTCCTTGATGGATGTTGATTGAAATCGTTTGTGTAGGGTAGAGCTTGAAGACTTGGTGGTGGTTGAACCATTTGTGGTTGTGGAATTGCACCAAGTTGTGGAGTATGTTGCTGATTAAATTGTTGTTGATAAATAGCTTGTTGTTGATTCCATTGTTGATGTTGTGGAGTTAATTGTTGTTGTTGTTGATGATTATAAGTGTGAGGGAAATAGTTAGAGTATGGTGGTTGAGACATGATGATAAACTTGTGTGGTAAAAATGGATCTTTGTAGTCGAATGAACCTTTGTTGATGAAGTGTCCTTAGGCGTAGAAAAGACAAGAACCAAGTAGCACTTATGCGTAAAAACACCAAAATTTACGCGTAACAATGAGGAGTTACGCGTAGGTTTTAGCTTACGCGTAAGTAGGATAAAAGCACTAAAGTTATGCGTAGACAAAAGTTAGGCGTAGAAAGTTAGGCGTAGGATTACCTTATGCGTAGACCTAAGTTTACGCGTAAAGTGAATCTTATGCGTAGAATTTCTACGCGTAAGCTTATGCTTATGCGTAATTTTAGGGTTTTTGCCCAAATGATCTTTTATACTTCACAGTGCAAAAGATATCCAAAGTCGACGTATTTTCAGACTTATCCAAGTAAGAAAACACGGAATAAACCAGAAAATTGAAGATCAAACCAAGGAAAATCCTTACGCGTAATTTTAGGGTTTTGATACGCGTAGGATTACTCGTAACTTTGATTTTGCCCAAATGTGTTTCTAAACCAGATTTTTGTTATGGAATAGCTTCAATAGTACCAAAAGAACACAAAAGTGTGAATTTTGATGTACCAAAACTTCTAAACGGGTTACGCGTAGAACGACACCCACGAACAAAAACAAGCTTAAAAACGTAAATCCACGCGTAAAGTTTGAAACTTTTTGCCAAAAACAAGTATTTTAACACCTCAAAACATTGAAAGTACAAGAATCTTGGATTAAAAAGTGTAAAAAACGAGTTTTTAAGATAACCAAAGATTGCGTTATCTTTACGCGTAAGACCCAAAACAAAACTTCAAAAACAAACGAGTACACCCAACTATTTGGCGATTGATACCACTGTTAGGTCACTAGTTTTACAAACACAAGTTATAAGAGAAGAGATAAAGGCGGATGAACAAGTATCACACACACACACACGTTATACTAAAGACGGTTTAGGTGTAGAGAGTATGTGAAAAGAAAACTTGAACAACCAACCCTCAAATGAGGGTTTACAAGAGTTTATATAGGCAAGGAGCTAGGGCAACACTCCCTCTCCTTCCCTATTCCTTATTGGGCTTGGATCAAGCTTATGGGCCTTCTACATAAGCTTGACCTTAAACAAACATAAAGGCCATAATAAAGCTACCTATTACATATGAAATATAAATACTTGAAATACTGTTTAGGAGTGATTCCAACATCATCAGTCAACCTCATATTACCCCTGGAAACCTCAGTTTCCTCAACGTTTACTTTTTCCCCTTCCTTCTTCTTTCTTTTCTGCTTCAGCGTGGATCTGTCAGAGGTTTGTGACTTTTCATGTCTTCTTTTTGGAAGAGCAGCATACGAAGTCCTTGAAGTCTTTGAACCAGAATCAGACTTAGTAGCTTTGGGTTGTGGTTGTGTGGGAGGGACATCAACATCATCACTGGATCTGGAAGCCCTTTTCATGAATAGTTTGAAATGATCCATCTTTTTAATATCTTCAGTAAGAAGAGAATCAGGAATTTGCAATCCAAAGTCCTCTTTATTGACCCCACTGGAAATATATCTGAGATTGCCTAGAACAAATTCATCCTCAGCATTATGTAGATCTGATTCAATCCTAGGGTCGAAGTTGTGAATCTGTTGCAAGTACTGGATAATAAGCTTCGAAAATCTAATGCTGGGAATCACAAGTTTGTTCTGTTTCTTTCGTCCCTGAGCTTTATTCTGAACGTTTGTTCTATCAGATATGAATGTGTTCATTGACAGTGAAAATTCTTCCCAAATACGTTCTGAGACATTCACATTCACACCATTGACGATACCCAATAGGATTTTCAAGATGGGAATTCTCAGTTTATCAAACCCTGATGTTTTGCCAGATAAGCACAAGTTGAGAACTGTTGTCATTGCTCTCCAGGGTTGATACATGTGTCCGGTGATGATATCAGAAGCCCTAGTAATGCTAGTCTGGTACCCCGAACCAATTAGAAAGACTATTAGATCGTCAGCACTAGGTGGAGGTTCAGATCGTATGTTGGGGTTGCAGGGAATGATTCCTAGAGCCTTGCTAAGAATGTCAGAATTTATCTCAAATTCCCTATTATCCAGTTTGCAGGAATATTTAGCAGTGATTTTGTTCCATTCAAGGGTGTTCCATAATTGTTGTATGTAAATGGTGGGAATTGTGCATTGCTTTGTTAGTGCACCGAAGAAGTTTGTGTTTTTGAGGATATCAATAGACACTTTGAGGGTAGGATTTTGTTGCAACTTTTGTAAATCCACATAACAATTACTTTTTCCAATTTCTGCCCATTGACTTTTAGGAAGGATTTCTTCATCAGAAAGGACTTTGGATAGAGCAGAGGATGCAATGTTCTCAGCTGAGGTTGTGTTTGCCATTGAAGATCTAACGATACACACAAGCAACAACAATAATTGAGAGCATGTCAGATTATAACTGGTTAGTAAAAGTAACCATGAATCCACCCTTGTGACAAACACCGTAATTAAGAGCATGGATATAGTTCCCATAAGCAAATTGAAATAGATTGAGTGGGATAAAAGAGTTTTTCAGGTTAACGGCTCCGTTTGACACAGATTTCGAGAGACAAGATGATTATGGATCAAATTATTTAAACACATAGTTACTAACAACTATTATCATGAGACAAGATACTATTAAGGAGTTATTATAGCAGGATGTTTGGACCAGGTTGTGATACCAAGTTTCCACAAGAGAAACCAAGTACAACATGATCAAACAGTAGCTGATATAGCAATTCGCTAGTAGTATGATTGTCAAAACAAGTCGCTACAGGGAAACCTGAGACAAGTTGCTAACATGAAATTAGGCTAGTAAGTTGCCTTAAAAATAGTTTAATTAAACCAAGTCGCCACTAGAAATTTGTGCCATCAAGTCGCTAATTTTGCATAGGTAAGTTGCTATTAATAGTGAAAAGACCAAGTCGCTACATGATTAATATTACTAAGTCGCTAGCCTTAAATGACAAGTCGCCATCAACAGTAATTCTGCTAATACGCTACAAGTAAGTTCACTAAGTCGCTAACTTTACTATGTCGCTAACTTGTAAAGACAAGTTGCCATCAACATCAATACCGCTAAGTCGCTATAGGTCAGTTCACTAAGTCGCTAACTTGACTAACTCGCTAACTTGTAGAGACAAGTCGCCATCAACAGCAATACTGCTAAGTCGCTACAAGGTCTGTTCACTAAGTCGCTAACTTGAATGTATTCAGGAGTAGCAACTCGCCACGAAGAAATAATACTCTAACTCGCTACCAATAACGTTATCATAGCAGATGAAGAACACAGGCATATTATTCTTATAATCAACTCAATCCATTCAACACAATCCAACCACTATCAGAAACACGTTCAGTTAATCCATACACACAACCAGATACAAAAACACAACCCAACTCGAATCACACAAAAACGACGCTTACATATTCATTAACACATATACTCATAAGGATTTACAACAACCCAGTGCATTCAAACTACTCTTAAACCAATAACATATCAGTCTCAATTGTTCCATTAAACAAATCCAACAACAAACCTTAACGAGGGAAGCAAGAGATGATTTTCAAGATCCTTGGAAACTGTTAAGGAATAAGAGTTAGGAAATGCATATATGTTCATGTTTGGAGACAAGAAACAGATCAATATTGCCTTACCACACACAAGTCGCTATGAAGATTCGAGAGAGGAAGAGAAAAACGAGAGGAAGATGAATGTTATAAAGTTTATGAAAAATAACAAAGCAAGTCGCTAAGGTATAGAGAGAGGATTTAAGCAAGAATACCAAGTTGACACATTTAGACCCTGTAGTTTTGTGAGTGGTTAGAACTCGCTATCCTTGAATCATAATAAGTCGCTAAGACATTACTCAGCAAGTCTCTAACCTCAAATTTACCAAACCAAGTTGCTAAGACTTTACAAAGCAAGTTGCTCTCTTATCACATTATGTATTACAGACTCATTGGTTATATGAACTTATCAGATAGCAAGCTAACACATAAAGAGATAACATAATAAGATAAGCAAACTCATATAATGGGTAAGCAAACTAACAACTTGCATTTGAGCACAAAACATAACCAGCGCAGATGTAAACAAGATATCTTGAAGAATTCTCCCCCTCAATCAATGTTACTAGAGAATATTGATTGAAATCAACCCACCCGATATAAGATTAGAATATATCAGTTGTTCGAACTTCATCTATGATCCCGTATCATTATTGAATGACATTTCTAGGACCGTAGATGTTATCGATAACAAAGAATATATCCTTTATTAGTTTGAGGAAAATGCCAAAATTATGAATTTAAAAGAATTAAATATTTTAAAAAATATAAAAACAAAGTGTAGAATTTTTTTTTTTTTTTTTTTTTTTTTTTTTTTTTTTTTTTTATTTGTACACAGATTAATAAGAATGAGTCCTGATTCAAGATGAAAAAGGAGTCAAAGTACGAGGTACATCAAATCTGGCATGCTATAGCTCCTGAGAGAGCTATATTCATTTCTGATGGAAACCAAGTCATGAAGTTCCTGATTGAATTGAGCATTGTACCTGAAAAGGAATGAGAGCACATTGTACTAGAAGCACATGTAGAATTGCAAATGGATGGGTTAGTGACATGATTAATCTCACTATTGGATGTATCACAGTTTAATATAGACGTATCGTTATTGGAGATCCCTTTAGGCTCAATATGCTTGAAGAGGTTTCCTGTGGGTATCCACTTAAGGCAAGATCTAGGTATGTGAGTCCGTTTGGGTCCTGTAAACTTAAATAATCTGCCAGTGGGAATCCATTTGAAGCAGCTGCTAGTAGATTTGTATGTGTGCACTTCCCTGTTTTGACTGTTGGTCCTTTTGTGATTAGTATGTTTCTTAGGGGATTGATCAGCCAATTGATGTTTCGTATGAGAACTAGTCGTACTTCTAGTATTTCTGATCTTTGAGCTTTGAACATCAACCTGAGGTTTGAGATTCATCATATCGGAACGAAGCAATGAAGTGACTGGTTTTGTCAAAACAACATTCTCATCAACTTGGGAGGCAAGCCTAGATTTCGATGGTTTAACTCTTTCAGTTTTAAAGGCATTAGGCTGCTTAACTACTGTACGTTTAGAGTGGTTCTGAACAGTTGACTTTCCCAAAGTTGATGGTTTTGCAAACTTAGTGTTCATCCTATTTCCAATAGATTTCCTGAGCTCATTTTTTAAGGCAACAATATTGAAGCTCTTATCTTGAATTTGGGCTTTGAGGTCATCAATGTCTTTCAACAAGATGTTAGATTGATTGATCAACTTGGAATTGGTCTCCTCTAAGTTCTTTCTTAATGACTCATTTTCTCTTAATAGGTTGGACACACATAGAGCTAGTTCAGCATTTCTAGATTCAAGTGTATCACTCATCTCATTACAGTCATATTTCTGCATATCTGAGAGTAGTAATTTCAGATTGCATATGGTTGAATCTTTGTCCTGAATCTGGGTTTTTAATTGATTGATTTCAAAAAATTCTCGAAATTCTGGAAATTCCTGATTAATACAAGTTTTTTTTTGCGTAAAAGCTTTCATCCTTTTGTTGTATTTCAATTTCCAATGAAATACAATGTTTTTCAAGAGTTGAGTATTTGTTTGAAAGTTCATCATATACCCTTTTTTCAATCATATCATTAGCTTTAATAGTTTTAGATTCAGGCTCAACCAAGATTGATTTCATAGTGTTATGTTCAGAGTTAGAGTCAGGTACATTAACATAAGAATTACAATGATCAGTTAAGTGTACCTCATCACCTGAAACCTTTTCTGACTCTGAGTCTTTGAGATCAGTACAGTTGTCTTCATCCTCTTTTATTGCAACTGAACTTCTGCATTCGGTATCATTCATTGGTTCAACTGATCTATTGCATGACCTGTCACAATCTTCCCATAGCATCACTTGACACCCATTCATTTCATTCAGCTTGTCATTCTCTTTAGCAGCTTCCTTAATGTATATTTCCACATTACCCATAAGTTGAATAAAGGTGTTTCTAAACTTATGAATCTCCATTCCAGTGTGTTTTTTGAATGAGATTTCAGTCATGTCATCATCAAAATCTGAGGAATATTCCCCCCGGATAAGTGGCTAAAATTGATTGAAGATTACTTGAAGAGCTGCATTTGATTCAGCAGTTGAGAACTTTTCTTTGGTAATTTGAAACCTCAGTTGTTCTAAGTTTAGTAACACAGTTCTTGTCAAAGTAGGAAAGTCCTGACGAAGGATAGCACTGCTTGTTCGATCCATAGTAGTAGATAAAAGTAGTTTGAGATGCTGATGAAGAAGTTGAAAGGGCTCAATGGAGCATTCCATTTGCTTTGCATCATTTGTCAATATTAAGAGTGACTCATCAGAGTTGTTTTGAATAAAAGATGCTGAATCATTTACTGTAGAGCATTCTGGGAAGCATCCTGTTTCATTATTCAGTGAGGTATCATAGAGTGCAAGTACTTTGGTGATTAAAGGATCAGTGATGTAAGACATTGTGTTCATGAATGTGTTTATGGATATTAGATATAAGTAACTTGCTTCACTTCACCAAGGTATTCAAAACCAAGTCGCTAAGTACCAAGTAGCTAAGAGTTTAACAGCAAGTCGCTAATAACTAAGTCGCTACGAATTTTGGCACCAAGTCGCTAAGTAGGCAAGTCGCTAAAGATCAACTCGCTAAGCACCAACTCGCTAACACCAAGTCGCTAACAAACTTAACTACAAGTCGCTAACTTTCACCAAGTCGCTACCCGTAGTGGAGAATCCACTAAGTGTACTATTTGTCGGCTTGTTTCAATATACAAGTCGCTACGCCTAAATCGCTAACAACATCAACTACAACTCGCTATCAATTTTCAAAGCAAGTCGCTACCAAGATAACTTTTCTGTGGGTTAAGTCGCTAGCTAGAAAAATCACATAAACACGACTTTTCAATCCAAAATCAACCCAACCACGATGATTCAAGCTTACCAAATCAAGACCCAAGCACATACAATGATTCTAAACAAAAAACTACACCCAAGGTTCAAACTTTAACACTAGAAATGAATCAAATGATGCAAAAACCACTAAACTTTTTCAAACTCTAAAACCACCTAAAAGTCACTAGAAATCCAAAGATATGTAAGAGATGATCTAACCTTGGCTCTTGATACCAATTGTAACATATTGGATTTCACAATCACACTAAACCATAATCACAAGTAAGCGAATAAGATGTTTTTAGAGAGAGAAAGTGGGATATTCTAGAAAGAGAAACTTGTGGAATGTTAGATTTCCAAATGAACATCCAACCCTCTACCATGCATGGTAGAGGGTATTTATAGGTTACAAAATAAACGACCTCCTGACGGCCTGTGGATCAGGTATACAATGGGTAAAGACCCGTCCTTCCTCCACGCTGTTGCTCTAAACTAAATAGCTAACTAAAATAACTTAGTAAATAGCGTAATGTCTACAAGCTAACTTATGCTAGATAGTACTTGGGGTGACCGATACTTCATTATGGAATATTCAAATTCCTAACAAAGCTTTTCTATAATATCCCAGGATTCCTCTGCGTTGAAGTCGCTAAGCCTTTCACCGGCGGCTTGATCAATGGATCGCCTTGTGATGAAATCGGTATGGTCATAGAAGATTTGGATTTGAAGCCAAAGATCAATGCCGTGATGAGGGACCCTATGGAGTAAGTCCTTGAATCGAGTCCATGCGTTGTAGAGAGATTTTCCTTGAAGTTGTTGAAACGTCAAGATGTCTCGTCTAAGTTTGGTAGTTCTCCCCGGTGGGAAAAATTGAGCAAGGAAACGAGAGGTGAGATCATCCCAACTTGAGATGGAGCCGGCGGGAAGTCATCCAAGCCAATTACTAGCTTGGTCTCATTGAGAGAATTGGAAGAGACATAGACGCGTGGTCTCCCGAGTAGTAGCATCGAGGTCGATGGAATCGACATTTTTAAGGAAATCCTTAAGATGCTGATTAGGATCTTCGGAACGAAGTCCATGAAATGCACATCCGTTTTGCACCAACCGGATGGTGTCGGATCGCAGGGCCGTAGTTTGGGGTTGGTCGGGAAGCTCAATGGTGTTTCTATAGCCTAGGTGGCTTGGTCTCGAGGATTCACCAAGAGTACGGCCTCTTGGCGGGTCATTTGGTGGTGGGTTGATGAGTGGTGGTTGGTTATCACCTTCCATGAGGAAAAGTGATGGGATTACTAACAAAGGTCACGAAGAAGGGGGATAGACTACGAGGAAGCTAAAAATGGGAAAAAAAGCTTACTTGATAGGAATCAAGCAAGGAAACCTAAACGAGGTGGACTCCTAACTAGCTATTCTATTCCCCGGAAGCGGCGCCAAAAACTTGATACGCTTACACAGCGCGTTCGGGGTCAAAGGAACTTCCTTTTTGTCGAGCAATTTTTTCAACACACTAGGCAGTGAACATAATCATTGTAGTGTAGTATTAGTGTAAGCCACGGGAATTGATATCGATCTCTAGGGGAATAGGATTGCTAGTGAGAAGTTACTACGCTAAGGTTGGGGTTGAGGAAGATTATTTTTTATCTTTTTATGTTTTTTTAGGAAATGGAAAGGTACGAATCTCGTGGTTTGAATTTGGGGGTTGGTATTTCTACCGATTACTACTACTATCTAATTATCTAATTAACTAAGGCGAGGGTAGTCTATGTCTATTTTTGTGTGCTCGTATGATGATTAAAAATGTATTTGCTTAGGCTTTATTACTCCCTAGTTATCTCCTGTTGATGGTTGAATTGTCACGTCCTTATTCTTAATCGCGTTGTGTCTCTAAGGTCGTAGGGTATGCGTTTATCCCTAACTCTTTGAAGCTACCAAAGGTTAATGACTACAAAATCTCTAGGAATTATAAACTTTAACTCTAAGGTATTCTTTGGATGTATAGCCTACAATTACTCTAGGTGATTATAAACTAAGGTTCAACAAAGATTAATCAAGCATTAACAACACAACGAATGACCTATCGCAGTACTAGGTCAATCACAACTAAGATAAGAGACAACCAATCAATATTCAATAACTAAGTTTCATATTATCTAAGAAAACACACAAGTAAATTAGCCGGACATGGGGAACATGCAAGCATACACACAATCAATTGAAGACATAATTAAATTAATGAAGTAAAACACTTATCTTGATGTAAGATAGGGTATGGAACCCTAAAATACTGTACAAGACAGCCTTGGTTCGGTTTAGGCTTTTACTCCACAAAACTACACCCTGAAAACTAAAAAATTCGGTTTCTATATATAAGGTTACAACTGCGACGGCGTCACCCTTTAGTTTGTCACGCCGTCGGGTCGCCGTGATTAGGGTTTCGTCTTGGCCACGTTAGCATTGCGACGGCGTCACCTTATGCCTGTGACGCCGTCTCCTTCAGTCTCTGACGTAGTCTAGATCAAATCTAGGCCGTTTGAGCTGCGACGCCCTACTCTTTTAACACCTGATGCCGTCACTTGAAAATAAGCAATTTGGCTACTGAGTCGTCACAAAACTTGTTCCGACGGCGTCACAAGTAGAACCTGACGCCGTCCCCTTTCAATTTAGCAGCTTGAGTGTCTCGATTCTTGACTTTGGCCATTTTCTTCGTATATTCGCGCCTTTTCGTCCGAATAAGTGTCATTCCAGCAATTTGCCTTCAAGAGACCTAAAAAGTGAAAAGGAACGATATTAAGTAATAACGGATACAAAAGTGATCAAATGACACCTCAAAAAGGTACATTTTAAAACCTTATCATAGCTACATCCGTCTCTCTAGGCTTCTTCATTTCTTAGTCTCTCAGCATCTTCTGCGATTCTCCTATCTTGTTCAGCCTTTCTTTTCCTTTCTTGCTCCTCTACAACTCTCTTATCTTCCATTTCTTTTCTTCTCCTCTCACCATCTTCATTTGCCTTTTTCTTCTTCTCAGCCTCTTCTATAGCTTTTCTAGCTTCTTCTGCCTTCCTAAAATTTTCTTGACTTTGAGCCAGAATAGTGGGCATGTGTTCTGACATAATCCTTATGATTTCGTTACTTAGTTCCCCTTTGGTAACAGGCACATCTTGGTTCTTTCCTAGATGTTTCTTTGATCCACCACCATCCTTTCCTTCCATTTCTCTGTGCCTTGAAATTCACAAGAATATTCAAAAGACGGGTATATTTTACTATTACTAGATATATAATAAGACAACATTTCAGTTTGGGTCTATATCTATATAAAGGCATCTAATTCATCTCAAAAGAAAACTATTACCCTTTATCTTTAGTGTGCCTAGAGGGCATAAAGTATCAAACCTTTTTGCAACTGAAATACTTAATCTAGGTTTAAGAATAGGTTCCTAACACCTAATTCACTTAAACCTAAGGCTCTGATGCCAACTGTAACACCCCACTTTCTCGGAGCGTTAAACCCTCTAATTTACCTTATATCAGCGAAAGCGTCTATTCTTACTCGGTTTCAATAAATCTCTTGATTCCTCAAAGCTTCTCGTCTGGGTTGAAAATTTAAAAGAGTTTTGGGTCAGCCAAAGGCCTAGTGAGAATTCATGGTTTTTACGTACAAAACAATTCATATAATATCAAACTTATAAAACGATCATGAAATTTGTTGAAATCTCATATAAGTGTTATTCAGTATAGCATATTCTTAATCAATTCAAATACCAACAACTCAATATAAACCAGCAATTCAATTTATATCACGTTATAACATATACCAGCTATTTATATTTCCAGTTCAAATTCAACGGTTCCGACGATTCAACATATACCCGTTCGGTTCAACGGTTCCAACGATTCCTTTTGTCGTTCGGTTCAACGGTTCCAACAATTCATATTCCCGTTCGGTTCAACGGTTCCAACTTATTCATATTTCCGTTCGATTCAACGGTTCCAACAATTCATATAGCACAGTTCAATTTTTACAATTAAACGGTTCACAATTCACGATTCACAATTTAACGATTCATGATTCATAATTTAACGGTTCACAATTCACGATTCGACATTTATATATATCTCATCATATAAATATGGCAAATTCACAACTTTCACATATTATCAAATAATCAAAACACGTATCCAATAATGATCATTTAAAAAAGTTTGCATGATAACATCTTTTCAACAAAAAGTGCAACCCAATTTAAAAGCACATGAAAACTCACCTGAATGCTCAGAATTACAGTTCACTCTAAGCCAAAAATACGTCACCCTTTCTTCAATGAGTCTACATAGATTAAGGTTCGTACGCTATTTATTAGATCATTTATTATACTCGTTATTGAATTCAAATACTTATTAAAAATTAGGTTAACCGCTTTAATACTACTGTCAATTTTAGTAACTTAGGTCAAGTAATCTCGTTTTTAATGCTAATTAATTAATCCAATCCATATTAATGTCCAAATAGGTTTAGGGTTTCATTTACCTTCCAATTAGATATATATATATATGTATCATAATTATCCATTTTAGGGTTAGGGTTTCTAATAAGTTACACATATTTTGGATTAATTAACGTTTGGACAAAACACACAAAAACATATTTAAACACTTAGCACAAAAACATACCGAGATCAAAGCTCACACGAGATAAAAACCAATACACTTATTATGGTTTACAAAAGAAAATACCACAAAATCACTTACAACACAATTCACACTTTACTTTCAATTCTGGACCAGTTTTACACGGTTTTTATTATATGGTTAGAAAGCAATTCACGATCTCAAATTTTACACAGACCTTCCTTTATGTCTTAAGTGATTACCAGAATTTTTCTAGATTTTATGAACAAGCCTAGGTATTTTATAAAAATCGACTAACACATCAGTTCCATAAGTAAACAGTTTCTGACACCCGATTTGTTAGCAATTAAAACCCATGTTTAGACTATTCCAAAAATTCTACAAAAATTCCAGAAATTAGTTAACATATGAAATAACATTAAGTGAAAGTAGAGCTTCCCAGACCTCATAGTTAATTTATTAAAAATCACGCAACACGACTGATTTTCCAGACTCAAAACACAGTTTTGACACATCATTTTCCAAAAATTAAACGGACGCCTTCCCGACTTCCAATTACTACGAAACTTAACATATAAGTAGTATACAGGTTAAACTTAGTTTTAGAATCAAAAATAAATTTAAAACATGTCCATTTGAATTAGTTCTATGATTTACAAACTGGGATAAAACCTGGACAACATCTATATGAAATCACAAGGCCAAAACCCGCTTCATTTTTATATACCATTCGACCATAAGTTTAACACACCTCTAGATATTATATAGGTTTCATTAAGGCTTAATTTCCGATTGTAATAGGACACGAATAGGGCTGCAAATAAATCTTAGCCGATATAAATAAAAGGGTCGATATACAAGTAATATCCGATTAGGTTTTGTTTCAAGCGACATATATATATATATATATATATATATATATATATATATATATATATATATGTGTGTGTGTGTGTGTGTGTGTATATGTGTGTGTGTGTGTATATATATGTGTGTATATATATATATATGTGTATATATATATATATATATATATATATATATATATATATATATATATATATATATATATGTATATATATATATATATATATATATATATATATATATATATATGTATATATATATATATATATATATATACATATCCGATTCAGTTTTCATGTATACAAACACGTTTCAGATCTACAAGCATAAGATTTAAGCATGCTATGGATTCACATATGTTGTATAGATATATTTATATGGCTCGTTATTTGTTATGTAGAAAAGTTGAGGGATTGATACCTTATGACAGCTTCGAATGCAGAAAAAGAAACACAACTACGATCGGTTAAAACCCAACTTAAACCCTTAAGAACGAACTAAAACCCCATAGCAGAAGCCTTTGTCGATCTAAGGAGAATTCTGGAACCAACTATTGTGTGTTGTCTATGAATCGGTGAAGGTGTAAATAAGTATACCGATGTATATAAGATTTATAAATAGAATCGAATATGTATGCAAAAATTTTGGAAAACCGTGTGTCTAATTTAGGGAGATATACTTCTTGACACCCAAATCTTCATATGATAATTACAAGGAACAATTGTTGGTTTTTTGGTTTTGGATTAAAGAACGGTTTGGGCCAAAATTTATCAACCAGATTTTGAGTTGGAATGAAAACATGCATATTTTGGTATATATATATAAATATATATATATATATATATATATATATATATATATATATATATATATATATATATATATATATATATATATATATATATATATATATATATATATATATATATATACATATACATATACTAGTTTTTGAAGCCCGCCCAATGGGCGGGCATGTTTTATAATTATTTGCTTGTTGTTTTTTGTTAGCGTAAGCATGCGTAACTACGTTTTTTAAATAATCTTATTTGTTTTGTTGTTTTAAGCATTTGTTTGTTGTTTTTCAAACAATATTATAAGTTACTTTTTAATTTTTTTTTATTTTTAATAAAATAAATGATTATAAATAATTGTATGATTTTCATGGATGGTTAATAAGACATCATATATAATTTTTACTACTTTAATTAATATATGCATGTTTGTATAGTTGTAGATAATGAAAATGTATTAAAGTGATATAACAATTAACTTAAATTCTAAACAAAGCTTCTTTGTAGACAACATTAGTTGTTGATGTGATCAAGTCGTGCAGTCAACAATGTGATTAGCTCACTGTTCACGCCCCATCAAATTGACGATTTTACATAATTAAGATATAAAGTTACATGTTTTTTTTTTTATCAAAATGACGATTTCACATGAGTGAAGCTTAAGCCTAGAAAACGTAAATAACTTTGGGCATTGGTTACCAAGTCCAATTTTACCAAAGTACAGTTTTACCATCTATGGTGTCACACAACCATTGGTCCTGAACTGAATATAATCCAAGGGCATGTACAGACTATTTCACATACGTTTAATAATCATCCTTTCAGCTGCTTTTCTTAGCTGTTATCATCATTGTCGTTGTTGGTATTGTTTATGTGATAAAAAAAACTAAAGAACTTCGATAAGATTGATGAATGGGAGATGTAGGCCCACACAGATATTCCTACAATGAGTTACAAAAAGCTATAAAGGGGTTTAGAGATGATGGATTGCCAGGACGTGGAGGGTTGGGAGTGTTTACAAAGGGGTTTTGCCTAATTCTAAAACCTTAGTAGTAGTTGAGGCGGGTTTCATATGAATCACAACAGGGTATTTGGGCGTTTGTATCAGAGATCTCAACTAGTGGCCGCCTCGAACATAGAAATTTGGTTCAGTTGTTAGGTTGGTGTAGAAAGACTGAAAGAGAGTTTCTTGTATATGACTTCATGGCTAATGGTCGTTTAGATAAGTATATTTATGATGATCCTGAACTTACTTTAACTTGGGAAAAACGATTCAAGGTTATAATGGATGTAGCTAGTGGATTGTTGTATTTACATAAAGAAACGGATCGACAGTGCTTCATAGGGATATTAAAGCAGGTAAAGTATAGTTAGATTCAGAGCTAAATGGACGTTTAGGTGATTTAGGTTTGACTAAGTTATGTGAACGCGGATCAAACTCGATCACATCTAAAGTGGTGGGCACATCAGGCTATTTGTCACACCCCCAAATTACCAGTTTTGCAGCGGAATGGAATTCCTGGGGATTGACTGTCATAGCATCACAATCATAGTTATATTGAACGACCTAAAGTGTCGTTTGGAAAACACATCGTTTGATTTAATAAAACAATCAGAGTTTACAAAGTATAGGTCCCAAATGAAATTAGACATATGCGGAATTAAATTTGTTACAATCCAAACGATGTTTTAAAGTTCATAAAACCCAAGTGAGACGCGTCGTCACCGCGACTCTATGATAAGTCCACATGCATGCCATGAAGTGTATGCCTTAAATACCTGAGATAAAACATGCTAAAAGTGTCAACACAAAGGTTGAGTGAGTTCATAGAGTTTGTGTTGAAATGTAAAGCCTTTAAAGAATGTTCATGCAACAAAGGTATTGCAAATCCACTCAGTTCCAAGTTCCGCCCATACAAAACTTGCAACCTGTGTGTTTACAACCCACTGCCAAAATGTATATAGTTTATGTTCAAGCGCATGATGTCAAATGAATTCACATATTAGTACATTACTTAATGTATCAATATTCAATTGATATAACATATGAGTGTTGTGTCAAATAATTCCAAGACCATTAGTTCATGATTATACCAAGACCATTAGTTCCATGATTATACCAAGACCATTAGTTCAATGATTTATGATATTGAAACTCTAAATATGGCAATATTGTTACTTTGTATGACTAAACATTCTGTTCAGATAAACATATAATTTTCAAATAGTCATGAATGTCATAAAAATTGTTGAGCATGTATCTCCCCCAAAGAGTTTAATAAAAGCATTAAAACAATTGAAAATGGGGCTATGGAAACTCACTTGGTAAAATGATGCGAAGACAAAAGTGAGTACACTGAAATGAGGCGCAATCTCTAACTGCGACCTATTATGGATGATATGATATATAATAAGTCATGATGTAATGTTATGCATGCAATTCGTATGATATCTATACCACTTGTGAATTTTTGAAAATAATACTTATCGTCGAAAAATAATCTCATAACGTCTTGACCATTTTTAAATTACTTTACATGTATTTACTTTGAAATGAGATCCTACGATAATCATTTAGTGATTTATTATGAAATTATAACTTTTCGTCGTAAAATAATGTCGTTGAAAAATTCAAGAATGTGACTAAATAGCCTCGAAAATCTAGTCGTAAAATGGTGCACGTCGAGTGTTAGGAAACAAACTCAACGGTTTTGGGAAGCTTGTATCATTATCTCAAAGTTTTAACATTTAAGTTTTCATCCTAGAGGTCTCGATCATGGAGAAAAATATAGGTAAAGTATGGTACTTGTGTCCAAAATATTGTTTAAGGGTGGTTTTCGGCAAAGTTTAAGTGACCGTATTTTATTCGTTACAACTCCGCTTGACGAACGGTTGGACATTTTGGAAAATATGCTAGGCGAAATTACTTTTACTAGAAGACATCACATTATAAAAAGTACTACTTCAATGTTAAAAACGACCTTCAACATGGTCATTTGTGGCCGTAATGTTTGTCTAATAGAAATATATTAGTTTTGCTTATTTAATATAGTTACGGCAACTTTATGTAAACATGTGTAATTTAATCGTTACAAGTCCGTTTTCTACGTTTTATATGTCCTTAGCTTCGTATCAAAGTATACTAATATATTTTTGATAAGTCGACATAATTTATAACGCTTAAGACTCATTTTTTACTCGTAAAAAGTGGAAGTAACATGCTGAAATTTCTGAATTTTATAGTTTTCGTCGTCTAACTTGAAAATAGCATAACTTTTTCGTTATAACTCCGTTTTAACCCGTTCAAGCGGCCACATTTTCGTTTTAAAGTGTATTTTCTAAATATCTAGTCCAAAAGTTTTTACCTACTGTCGAAAATTCTAGAATTCAAAAATATGGACAGACCCTTAAGTAAACTTGTCGAAATAAGTTTTTCTCGCCCAAAACCTATTCTAACCAATTCAAACCAACTCCGAAGCTATTCTAATCCTACCATACACCTTCTTAGGGTGTCATGGGTTCCTAGACATCACCAAAAGTGATATATTTCAAGGAGTAATTATAGGATGATGAATATATACTTATAACTCTTAAAAACAACAAAAAGTGGTATAAACATCAATATGACTTGCATGTTTTTATCAAGTATGATAAAATGAACATAAAATGAATATGAAATGTGAATATGAACACGAAATGCTTACTAGTAACTTGATGAGGTTAAATGAACAAGGTTAATCCTAAACACCCTAGGTTTTTATTTCAAAACCTTAACTAAGAGTGTAACTAGATTGATAAAAACTTGACTTGAAAATTTTTGGTGATCCTCCTTGGTCTTTCTATGGTGGCCGGTTCAAGGGAGAAGAAAGGAAGAGAGAAACTTGATTTTTACACTTTGAAATAATGAAAAGTATGTGTTGGTTAAAGTATAATATAATTTATGTATATGTTTAAGTAGATATTTTGTAAAAATGAAGTGACTCATCCCCCTTGTGTCGACAAGGGGGTATTATACTTAGTGTTTTATATATATATTTTTTTTAAAATGAGTAAGTATAAAATAGATGTAAAGTTAATTAAAGATAGTTAGTAACTTGTATGCATATTTAAGCATTTAGGGTAGCGTTAGCTAAAAATAAATTTTAACGGGTCAAATTAAAATATATTGAAGTCATAAAAATTATAAAAATACATTTCTTGCAAAATTTGAGTGAAATAGTAATTATCGTGCAGTTTTTACAAAAACCGTCGTATTTATATAAATATAACAATTTATATACAAAATAAATTTACAACACTGGGTAAGCTCATAATATTATTTTTATAATCTTAATATGAGTATAAAAATATATCGGAATAATTTTTGGATGTATCGGATCAAATGTTCAAAATAATTAATTACGCGATAGCGTTTATTTAATAAGAAATTATGCGTTTAATGTAAAATGCAAAACATGCATGAACTAATATGATGATAATGATGCTGATGATATGTAGACTAAACCTAGTCTATATGAAATGTCCTTGATGATTGTTCATGAATTCGCAGGTAAACCATTAAGGTTACGCGAATTTGATACTCGTAAACCTAGTTTACGATAAACGATGAAATAGTGAAGCATGAGTAGTGATTTTCTCCGGGGAATGAATAGTGTTTTGTGAATAGTAAAATTTTGAAATACGTTCTCAGAATATTACTTCGACTCCAAAAACGATGAATAGTAAAATTTTGAATAGTAACCGGTGAATAGTAAATTCCCGAGATGAATAGTAAATTTTGAAAATGACCTGAAATTGCGAGTTGTCACACTATTTAGCTCCTGAGTTGACAAGAACATGTAAGCACCACAAGCTCAGATGTGTTTGCATATGGCGCGTTGTTGTTAGAGGTGGTGTGCAGGCGAAGACCTACTGAACTGAAGGCGCTGTCTGAGTAGCTCATTTTGGTAATTATCAAGTTAGGGCGAATGTGTTATAGTAATGCACCTTCAGTACATTCCACTTTGAGGCAGGTTGTTAGGTACTTGGAAGGGGAGATTCCATTTCCTGAAGGTTTTGCTCCACCGTGTGAGGCCAGTGAGAAGAGTAGTCACGGGTGAGTTTTTGAGGATTATGTGCATTCTTATCCATCTTCCTCTATTCTAGACAATGTAAGCAATTGGTCAGTGGGTGTTAAGGAAGAGTATGTTGATGTTGAAGCGAGTTTTAGTTCACCACACTCGATCTCCAGCAAGGAGGAGAGCATGTTAAAATTTACAATTTGTAATTTTTGGGCTTGTTTTGATTTTTTCTTCTTCAAACTTGAAGTTGTGTAGATTGCTGTATGTAGTAATGCAACTGTTTGTGCTTTTTTTTCGTTTCCAGAATCAAGGATTTTATCTAACATTTATCCGTCTACTAACTACACATTCATGAGACATGCAGAGGAGGTTTATTTTTTGGGTTAAGGCAATGGTATATGGCATTGGAACAACATTTACTGACTTACATCAGCGTTTCTGACAGAATATCATGTCCATTACTAAGAATAGAATAGAACAAAAGATCGCTAACTTAGCTTACCTGTAGTTGTACATTATTTTCACCATTTTCATCTTCACCATCTTTCAACCCATCAAAAATTTCTTGATCACCAAACCCTGCACATAAAACACTGTAAATAAAGGCCTAAGAAGTTAACACCTTTCTAAATATAAAGAGACCATAAACTATTGGCATTGTGTGATTCAATGGTTTATTTATATTACTAATATCAGAAACTCACATGCACTGCCTAAAATTATGCAGCGACTACTTTACATTTGTTCTCTCTTTTAAATTAATAGAAGGTTGAATAAACATTGCATGTACCTTAACATCATTTTTATTCAGATTATTTCCTATATAAAAAGATAAATTGAAAAAATCATAGTTTTTGTATAAAAGATTGCAAGAAGTATTTGTCACTTACATTTGCTTTAATCTCATGTTAAATTTAACATATACGATGTCACATCACTCGGTCTTTTTTGAGGTCTCATTTGTATGGCACAAAGGATGTTACTATCCATACTTTGAAGTCCACTGATCACTACATCCTTTTCCTCTTTTGAATCACTAAGCGATAACCAAACTTCAAAGGGCCCGAGCATCTTCTCTGTCAGGTTTGTGAGGCTCAGTTGTAGCTACATTATAGCATGTACCACTATCAATCTTTCATTAAAATAAATAAAATAAAATAAAAAATAAGTTAATTTTATTAAAACTTATATTACTTATGGGAAAAAGGTTTTTCTAAGATGATGACTGGTGGCACTTGGACTGCTTTCAAATCGATCTCTTTTTTCATAAGTGGCTACAATGTAAGAAAAGAATCAAAATAATTAAGCGTTTTCAACTCAAGATTGTATAAAAGCTATTGGCTCACTTACATTCCCAATTATCTACTATGTTTGCAGACGACCAGGCTCACCTAAATTCGTACGCCAAGTTATATGTAGTTTACCAAGGAAATTATTCCTCTCGGATTTTGTTGGTTGAGACGACATTTTCAATGCATACAGAAAGTTATATATTCCTCCTCCTGGTCTAATAAGAATAGGTGGTTTGAATACTTCTCTGCTACATATAACACTGAAATTAGAAAACTACACAAAACTCGTTCAGAAAATATAACCGTTCCAGCAGTTTTCAATGCATAACGGTTAATTATTTAGAGGTGCTAGATTTTGTAGTCCTCTTAGTTCCCTACGTGACATGTTTCAACCTGAGCCTGGTTTGACCCGTTACCCAACCCGGTTGATCCACCCTACCCGCCCACATTTCTATTCCTGCCTTAAATCAATATCACCAACAAATACGGATTAAAGATTCAATACCATGACCAATATAAGTATATAAGATGTTACCATAAATATAAGTGCTTTAGTTGTTCCTTTATTAGGACCATTCTTTCTTGAATCCAAATCCCTTGCTGGCTCCAATTCAGGTGATCTTGGCTTTCCATCACTAAAGATACCTTTATCACTTTCATTAACCTTATTCCCGTTACCATGGACACATGTAATACCAGACTCGAGGACAGACATGAATTTTTCTGTAAGCCGCATGGCCTTGAACATTAGAATCACTATTTGAAAGCAAAACACATAACATAGTGAATCTCTCACTAATTCTACTAGTAGGTATGTTTGTACTATCAAGATATTCATTTTTTTAAATTGAAGCCTAAAGCTCGCCTCAAATACCTTGCTGTAATTCTTTTGGTAAACCAAGTTATCATGTGTCACCTCATACGTAGAAGCCTCAATTCTAAATCCACTGTAATTATAAATTCATTTTCAGTTTCTCCTAATTCAAGTGATATGTTCAAATGTTAAAACCCAAGCATAGTTAGATGTATAGATATTTCTTGTATCAATACTCATATGTTACATGTTTATCATATACCAACAGAAAAAAAGAATGTTTTTCGGGTGAAATTTAACAACTACTGGGATTAATAAAATCCACAAATATGCAAATTATCTTGCGTCAATAAGTATATAATTTTCCTTTCCAAAAGGATTTATCACCACAAAAGGAATTAATAAACATAACATTTGAAAAAAAAAAGATTTTACCAGCTAAATTCATAAGAGAATCCATGGCCTCCTAATGATGGGCTTCTTGGCTCCCTTCGTGTTCTACCAATCCCTTCACCTATTTTCTTTTCCGCAAACCTTTCCTCTTAAGGGGAAAATGGTACTAATAACCAATAAGTAACATGGCTATGTGTGTGCAAAACTCAGGACAAACCCATAAAATAAACTTGTATTAATTTACAGAAAATAAAAAAGCAAATGATCCCCTAAATTAACTCACAAATTAGTTGATTTCGAGTCTCAGAGCGCACAATGACTTTTAGTTGGATGTCAATCTCGATATCTCTTTGGCGGTCCTCTTTCTAAAATATGGCATATCATCCTACATTAAAATGTCATTAAGTGTAAGATATATATTCTTATCTATGCTAGACATTTAACGGCCTTCAATATCTTGTCTCTGTAGTTAGGTTACTACTCTGACTAACAAGCTAGCCAGAGAGTAAAAAAGATGGAACCAGTTACTATTCGATTTATCGATTATTGTTGTATTACACATAATTTTGAATAATATCTAACACATTCATTATTTATAGTTCTTTTGAAAGACATGTATGTTCCAGGGACTGAATAGGCAAAAAGAACTAAAACATTATCTGTATTCACACTCACCCATTACCGAACTCGCCCGCTCACCCATTTACCTATACTTGATTTTTTACTATTATAAATTCATAAAGACTTGAAAACAATGTAAATCTCTGATGGGTCGACAAAAATTGTTCATTTAGGAAAACAATCCCACCCTCCACAAAGAAAGAAGAGAGTTGTACATGTAATATTGTACCTGGCTGAAGCATAGTCCTACGTCCCTACTATAGAAGTCTATATACTTGATCATGAACATGCCACAATCATACCTGCCCACAGAAAAAACGACGATCAAAATCAGTGATATGCAAAAATATCATACAATGACTCAAAACAATAACTTCAGTCATTCCTTTAAAATGTTCGAAAACGACAAAATAATCTAATATTTCTTAATTAGTAAAGCATTATGATTTTATACACACCCATTCTCTTGATTAGGAAGGTCAGTGACATATTCTTGCTCCCAAGAAGTAACATCAACGCTTTTTCCAGTCTTGTCTTTCACCTCATCCGTGATATATTTAGCCTATAAAGACATATAAATGCAAGCAGATAAGAAACACTTACGCATATATAAACAAATGTGTATCATGTTTAAACATAATTCTAGATTGAAACCTTTTTCATACACGCAGATAAGAAAATGTTATGAATGTATCAAGAATGCTTTGACATACCAACGCTCCCAGTACTTTCTTATCAGTTCCTCCAAGTGAGTCGAGATACTGAAACTTTTTGTCCTTTTTATTGATGACAGCCAAACACCAATGTATTTCTTTGTGAACAAGCATGAATAATTGATTAAAGCTGATATCATTAAACATGGAGAAAACATATAAGTACAAAAAGTTCATGTAATGTAAAAGCTAAACCTTGTCACAATCATCAAGACCGTAGCCCAACATTTTCTGCGCAATCCATGTTTTAACAGACTCATAATCGTAGCCGGTCCTAGTCAATCCACCTACTAACTTCAAATATAAATAAATAAAAAGTAAATGATGCACTATTCTAGCTTGAGACTAAAAAAAAGATTGAAAAATTACGGGGCTAACTACCTTCTTGTTAGGCTCCTTAAGTTCCCTGTCTTTCAGCAACTCAAGATAAATGTTAATGACCTGCAATAAGGAAATCATCAGTGATATTTTGCATGCATACATGTGGATTTGATTTGAAATTCAACAGTTAATGACATGTTTCAACCTAAGCCTGGTTTGACCCGTTACCCAACCCGGTTGATCCGCCCTACCCGCCCGCATTTCTGTTCCTGCCTTAAATCAATATCACCAACAAATACGGATTAAAGATTCAATACCATAACCAACATAAGTATATAAGATGTTACCTTAAATATAAGTGCTTTAGTTGTTCCTTTATTAGGACCCTTCTTTCTTGAATCCAAATCCCTTGCTGGCTCCAATTCAAGTGAGTTTGGCTTTCCATCACTAAAGTAAAAGCGGTTCTGGTAGTTTTAGTAGGGGTTGAAATATGTCACTCAGATTGAGCTGTAAAGTATTTGTTCTAACTAAACATAAATAGATTCTGAAACTTTAAAAAATTCACAGAAAAACATATCAAAATCCGTGAGTGTTCCAGCACGATGACACAGATAGAGGCCGCATTCAACGAAATGGCAGTACCTTTAAAAGAGTAGTCAGGTCAAGCAGCAAGGCAACCTCATCCGATGAACCTGTTGATAGTTGACCCAATCAATTAGGTTAAGGTAGTTAACCTATACCAACTACAGTAATATCAGAAGCTATGAGTGACTGAAAACTGAATATAGTAAATGGATTAAATAAAGCTAAATTCAAAGTACATGCTAAGTTATAGAAGACCTTGCTCAGGTCAATCATTTTTTGCGCTACATTGAAAATAAGCAGATAAGCACTTGAAAACAACCGAACATCCGCTTGAGTAGTTTTATGGTCCTTGCATCAGCTAACATCAGTTTTGTTTCCATCTTACCTGCCCTATTAATCAACCATCAAAGTGACCCATGGTTAAATATTTCAATGGTTTTAAAGGGCGTTGGAATTTCTTATTTGAATTACCATACCCTCATGATGGCAATTTTAACGTTGTCATCAAGTCCAAAAACCGGATCATTATCAGCAATACTCTTCACATATTAGTTCAAAGGTTGTCGCTTCTTCGACATTGATCCAAACCTTGTATGTTACGGTTGCCATATATCTTTGTGCGTCCCCAAAAATGTATTTGGGTATGCGGAAGCATGTGTTAAGCTTGGTCAAGGAGTTAAAATAAGCTTAATCACTCAAATTTGTAGCAGCCTCGATTGTACATCCCTATAATTTAAAACAAAATAGTCTAAAAACAACATGTAAATAAAAGTATACTAAAGTGTCCTCAAAATATTTAGCCACTCATCTTACTACTCTACTAACCATTCAAATAAAAGTATACTAAAGTGTCCTCAAAACATTAAGCAACTCATCTTGCTACTCTACTAACTATTCAAATCTAGCTTCTGTTGCAGCCTTGTTAATTTCTTTTTGGAACTCTTTAACATTTAAACAATGCTGAAATAGTTTAATATGATTTGCAATTAGTATTACCAATTATACGGAGTTCAATATTTTTTTATGCTACTTGCAGGGTGTTTTGGTAAGCTCATGCCTAAAAGCTTATGTACATTTGAATAGTCTCTATCCAAAGGATTGTTGTTATTCGTCATTGAAGGGAAAGTCTTCTTAGCCATCAATACTAACAACCTGTGCATTTGAAGTAAATATAAATTATGAGTATATAAGAATTAATAAATCAGCTAAAAATCATACACCTTGTGGTGAATGATTTTCCAACCTAAATCATTCACCGCAAGGTTAGGTTATGTCATATAACTATGTTAAGGAATTAACATTCATAATAAAATTAGACCTGAAAAATTTCCATCGAATGATATTTAAACTCGCAACTATTGCAATTAAGCTGTTTCTATGGAGGAAGAGGGCTTCTTGAAAATCCATCCAGGAAAGTCGTAGTATCTATCACATTCAGTACCTCCAAATCAGTTAACATTAGTTAAAAATATTTTATTAGTAGCGCTAATTGGTAACTATCAGTAATTACTATTTACCATTGCTACAAAGTAGATATATCGATTAGGTAAAATGAGTTCGTCTCTTAACCATGGATTTTCAGGGTTTTTATTTTGCATACCCCAATCCTTAACTAAACCCCATTATGTACTAAAATTCATTGGATCCCTAAGGTAGATGCAACGATGATTTTTAAAGTCATCCAATGTCTTCGACTATATATTTACCTTGTAACAACAGCAACTATGGTCGAAAAGTCTTTTGGTCCATTCAGAGCTTGGTTGAATCACGCCCTTTAAAATGGCATCTTACACACTATATAGTCACGTAAAAAGTTAATTCTTCCAATATTATTGGTTTGACTATCGAATAAAATCAAAATAATAAAAAATAAATGATTGTTAAAGCTGAAGTATATATAACTACATGCGCATTTGATAGTTTTGAGCCACCCCTCTTGCCTCCAAACAATGGGAACTTCCATGAGTAAGGAAGAGTATGTATAGTTGATTGAAGATAATGATACTAAAACAATAATACTTATGTTTCACTTGATTTTGATAAACTTTCCATGTGCGGTAAGTATACAGTCCACAGAAACGAAAAAGAGCTATTCATTAATGGCTGGCAAAAGATATGTAACATATAGACATTAACTGCATCATTTTAATAAATAAAAAAAGACATAATGAATTTGCATACCTGCAAATGTACAGGGAGGATTCTGTAAGTGAAGAAATTGCACACCAGCCAACACATAAGACCGTCGGTTAAAGTCGGAAAACGATCTCTCTTTAATCTTAAAGCAATTTCGTCGACACTTTCACCTGTATCGGGATCATAAAGATTGCTCTAAAAGATAAACGAAATAAAAGGTTAGTAGCTTTGATCGTATGATGCTATAAACAGAACCAACAATGATTCTAAAATTTTAAATTTCAAGTAAATCAGCTTGTTTTAACACAATGTAACAAATTATAGGTGCAATGAAGAAAACACGGTGGTTATCTCCAATAGAAAAAGAAAAGCAAAAGGTTCAAATGAAATCTTTATCTGATAACCGGTTAATCGAAAAAAAGAATATGTATACCTTGTCTGGCCCGCGTAGAATGATTCGATTGTCTTCTTCGCTGAGAAATATTTGAGGCTGAAGAATGATACTGAAATGCAACAACATATAGGTTCATTATAATCATCTATGAAACATGAACCAAAAACCTTTTAGTACTGATATTTTTTTTTTGGTTTTAAGAATCAGTAGTATGCAGAAAATATTACTCTGTAACACCCACAAATCTCGGTACAGCGGAAGACTTAATCAAGTTTTCGGAGCGTTACTATTGGATTGGTATCGCACACAAGTATAGCAAAAAGATAGTCATTTAACATTCAAAACAAATCCCAAATTTAGTTATTCAAAACATTTAATCCAAAAGTGTAAATATTATGCCCAAAACATGATTTAATAAAATAGGTCCCCAAAGTTTATCAGAGTCAGAAATGATCCTTGAACCCCCCTTTCTTGCCAAGCTTCCACCGATCACGTATTCCAAACATATCTCAAACACCTGAGAAATCATGCTAAAGGTCAGCTTACGCTGGTGAGTTCATAGGTTTAAGTTCAACAAAATCATAGTGGACCTGTAGGAGTTGATTTGCTATGCAAGACCTAAGATAGATAAATACCGATCCTACCCGGATCACCAACCAAAATCATATCCTGCATCCAGGGATTACTCGGGCCCAATGACTCTAGTCCAGCACTGTCGTGGCAAAATCTAGAACAATTGCCAACCCCGGACTAGGTCGAGGTAGAAGTTTATTCTTAGCTAGGCAACAGTTATAGCAATTAGGATTGCTACCCTAGTCTAAGGCAACAACTACCGCACATCTATCTAAACAGTCAAGCATATAAGCAAATCCAAATAGTTTTCACGGTCCAAAAATAGTAGCATGATTCTCACCCCAATATAGTTAAAAACGTAGATAAAAGTGGGGCTATGAAACTCACCTTTGCCACAGCAATGCACTATTCACTATTGACACGACTGGCATCTAAAGTTAATCTCCATGGCATCCAAAAGGATGTACGACGAGTACAATAGAATAGTTGTGACGCAACCTAATGCGTATACGATATTCTTAAAAGACGGCTCATATGATAAAGAATTCAATAGAAAGTAATGTGTTGTAGTTTTCGTGGATCATTCATGTCGTAACTTTCAAAAGTACATTATCGTTCCCAAAAGTTCATAATTCATATCTCAAAAGTTTAGTTTTAACGTTTCGTGTGGTGGTAAGAAACGTAGACGCGACGTACAATTCACGCGAAAGAAGAGAGGACATCGACATAATTGAGACAGACAAACCATAACTCATGCCAAAAAGGAAAAGACATCGACCAAATCAAGAAATATCGGCAATACTCAAGCTAGTCAAAGACTAGAAAGCGACGAAAACTATTTATGTAACATAAATAGGTTAATTTATAAGTTTCGAAAATTTACCCAATAATCCTTAAACGTACATGTTTAATAACAAAAGACAAGTTTCCCTTTATCGCTCAATTAATAAAGGTTTCTCAATCGCTATTCATAATTATACAAGTTTACCAGAAAGTAATTCATATAAGGTATATTAAGTAATCTACTATAAATGACACGTTCGTTTATTCCAACGTTTCCAAATCAATACGACTTCAATAAGTTATATTATCAAACTAATATTTCCAGAAAAGTTTATAAGAGCTAATCATGTGTTATGAAACACGAGTTACCATCGTATTTAATAAGGGTTTATAATAGATTAAATCATATCCTTCCATAATATATATAGTTATATAATTCAATAGCAGTTTAGATGTGAAAACGGAATATTTAGCTTTATCGCAAAAACAATTATACTAAACTCATTTAAACCAAAACGTTTAATAGAGTACGACACACTAATTAGTATAAATGTTATCAACAAGTTTATAAAAGGTACTTTATATTTATGAGACATGATTTATTATCGTAGTTCATAAAGGGTTTATAGTAATTAAACCATATTTATTGACAATATATATCTGAATATCTCGTTATTAGTTAAAATGTGAAAATATAATACTTGGGCATATCGCGAAATAGACATATCAAACTCATTTCCGAGTCTTAACATGCTACACTCGTTTAAGCCAAAACGTTTAATAAAGTTTAACTCATAATCAATATAACCGTATGTCAAACGTTACTTCAATGAAACAATTGTTTTGGATTATGTTTCAAAACAAGCGTTTAATCCTTGCCACTTAAATTAAGTTCTTACATTAAAAATCATCTTTTAAGCTCAAACTCCTACAGCGGTGCACTTTTGTAATTAAGTCATAGCTGGACATCATATTCACTTTAAACCATAGGTTATCATGAGACTGTGTAAATGTTATGTATATGATATTTATTTATGAATAAGTAATAGACTAAAAAAAAGTATGAAAACACTAGGACCACTTTATCTATTTTTCCTTGAATATAAGAAAGGTCACCTACTAACATATGCATTTCAGGAAACCATGAAGCCTAGCTTATACATCTAAACCAACTGACCCGTTAAAACAAGAGCATGATTCTCACCCCAATATAGTTAAAAACGTAGATAAAAGTGGGGCTATGAAACTCACCTTTGCCACAGCAATGCACTATTGACTATTGTTGGGTTTTTGGTTCCTTGGATCAAGAATTACTTTAAGTGTTGGAACCACGGACAGGGTTGATATAACCACGGACAAAAGAATGGAACTGCTGATGAAGACAAACCGCGACTAGTAGTATTGTGTAACCACAGATAATGTATTGTAACCACTGCTAGTCTTGTATAGTCGGTTTAGTATTTTGTATTAGATAAATATGGAAAAGATATTTATCTTGTAGGTTACGTATTGTATAATGTATAGGACTCCTTAGCCTATAAAAGGAGGTCCTAGGTTAGATTAGATATATGTATGTTTTATATCTAAGGTCGATACGCTTCAAGGTTGTAAAACCCTAATACTGGTTAGAGTATTCGTATTAATAATAATATTGAGGTGTTGAATGTTTACTGTTCTTCTTCTTAAGATTAAGTATTAAATTCCGCGTGATACTTAATAAGTATTTGTTTCAAGTCAGTTTCTATATTAGATCGTTTGCTCAACTGGGATCAACAAGTGGTATCAGAGGTTGTGATCTAGAAACTGTAACCAAGAAGAAGTTCTTTTAAGTTCTATTCAAAGAAAGCTAAGATGTCTGACGAAACTCACATGGTGACTGCATCGTAGGTACCCATGCTCAAGCATGGTGAGTATCAAATCTTGAGAATGCGAATGAGGCAATACATTCGTATGATTGACTATGCCATCTGGGATGTAGTTGAAAAAGGTGATACTCTTCCTAAGAAGGGTGCTGATGGTAAAGTGATAGATATTGTTAGTGAAGTTGATAAGGCTAGAAGGAAACTGGAGATTAAAGCTCATAGTATTCTTTCTATGGGAATACCTAATGAGTATGCTTTGGACTTTGAAAGATATGAGTCTGCTAAAGAGTTACTGGATGCTCTTGAGACAAGGTTTGCTGGTAATGAAGCTACAAAGAAATCAAGGAAGAATATGCTCAAGCATCAGCTTGAAAACTTCACTGCTCTTAGTGGAGAAAAACTTGATGGCACTTATAACAGGCTTCAAAAACTTATCAGCCAATTGAAGTCAGTGGACTACAATGTTATTCAAGATGATATAAATTTGAAGTTCATTAGAAGTTTATCTCCTGAATGGGCTGTTCATACGATTGTGTGGAGAAATAAGGTGGACTATGATAAGATGACTCTGGACAATCTCTACAACAACTTGAAAGTTTATGAGTCTGAGAATAACATTGCTGGTGCATCTTCTGCTAATCAAAACCTTGCTTTTGTTTCAACTAATCACAAAAGTCCACATGATGTATCCACTGCTGCCTATGGAATAACCACGACTATTGCAAACAATACCACTGTTGGTGATAATGTCAGTGATGGTGCAATTTGTGCTTTTCTGGCTGATTTAACTACCAATGTTACTGTTCTAAATCAAGATCTAGATCAAATTGATCCTGATGATCTTGAAGAGATTAATCTTCAATGGCAAATGGCAATGTTGACTCTTCAAGCAAGGAAGTTTCTGAGAAGGACTGGAAGACAGGTTAAGTATGATGGTCAAAGGAGAGCTGGATTCGACAAAAGTAAGATGGAGTGCTTTAACTGCAAGAAGAAAGGTCACTTTGTTAGGGAATGTCGAGCTCCTAAGAGAATTGAAGGCATTAAGAAGACCACAGAAGAGCCTGCTGCTTCTTCAGCTTTGGTTGCTCAAGATGGAATTGGTGATTATGATTGGAGTGATCATATTGAAGAAGGCCCCAATGCAACTTTTCTTGCTAGTGAAGCTTCAAAAGAGAATAACTTTGCCCTAATGGACTATGCTTCATCTTCTGGTTCAGATTCTGAGGTATCTAATGATTCTACTTGTTCTTTTAAGTCATGTCATGATAAATTAGAATCTCAAAAAGCTATCACTGAGAGTTTAAGAAAAGAAGTAGAAAGACTGTCTATGGACAACCTAGGTTATAGAGTTGGTCTAGAAAGTGTAGAAGAAAAGCTTAAATTCTGTATCAAATGTGAGTTTGAGTATGTTGATAAAATTAATATACTAGGTGGTGAAATTGATCTTAAGGATAGAGAGATTAAGATGCTTAAAGATAAACTAGCAGAGGCAGAGAGTGTAAAACAAAAGGCCCTAGAAGAAAAAGAAAAACATGTTGTTAGGGTTACTAAAACACAATATGCTTCTGATCTAGTAAATAAACCAATAGGTCAAAAATTGTTCAAGGATGGTACTGGGCTAGGTGACAATGATATGCCACCACCATCTCTTATGAAACTTGCACCACCTGCAAAAGAGCTTTCATTTAGCAGTGAATTTAGTTTCAATAAACCTGTAGGTGAGACTAACAACACTGAATCACCTAAGATAGGTTCTGATAAGTCATCTGATGCTCCCACAATTGAAGATTGGGAATCAGATTCTGAGGAAGATAGAACTGAATCAACTAAGCCTGAAGAGATAAAGAAAGTTAAGAAAGTTGATTCTAAGCAAGCCAACCTTGTACCTAGATTTGGAGCTCAAATTGCTAAGAAAGTAGTTGAGTACAAGGAAATACCTAGGGAACAGATGAAAAGATATATACCTAGGGGAAATCAGAGAAGCTTTAATGGCCTAATTTCTAACAGATTAGGTGATGAGTTTCAATGTGTCAAGAAAGCTTGTTATAACTGTGGTAGTTTTGAGCACTTACAGAGAAATTGTTATAAAAACAGACCACAAGTTTGGAATCATTGGAGGAGGGTAAATCATCAAAACTTTTCAAAGAAAACACACCCTCATCCTAACAGTAACATGATTCCTAAGGCAGTGTTGATGAGGAATGGGAATACAAAATCAATAGTCACTCCTGCACCTAAATGGGTTCCAACCACTGCTAAGCAAAATGTAAACACGGCTAAGCAAAGTCAAACCACTGATAAGCAAAATATCACCACTGATACAAAAGAAGTTTTAAAAATTCCAAAGGTGATAACTGACACAGTGGTTGGAAATCATTTTTATGCTGTTAAGGCCTCAACAAGTTGGCAATGGAAGCCTAAGACCAAGGTTTTACATGATGTCAACTGTGCATCAATGGACCTAAAGAAATTTGAATATTTTGATGCACAGGGCATACCCAAGTCAGTATTGGCTTGGGTCCACAAAAGGAACTAACTTGTTTAATTTCATGTGTAGGGCAATCTACATGATGAGCTAAAAGATAAATGAGTTTTTGATAGTGGTTGGCACATGACTTGGGATGGGAGCAACCTGGAAGATTTTGAAGCTTTTGATGGAGGATATGTGGCATTTGGAAATGATCCAAAGGGAGGAAAGATACTTGGCAGAGGCACAATCAGGACAGGGAATTCAGACTTTGAAAAAGTCTATCTGTTACAGGGACTTAAGTATAATCTATTCAGTGTTTCTCAAATGTGTGATAAGAAAAACTGGGTACTTTTTGGTGAAACTGAGTGTGTGGTGTTGTCTCCTGAGTTTAAGATGCCTGATGAGAAGTTCATACAACTTAGGGTACCTAGGAAGGAAAACGTATATTGTTTTGATCTTAAAGATGTTCTTCCAAATAGGTCCTTAACATGTTTGTTTGCTAAAGCATCTGTAGATGAGTCAATATTGTGGCATAGAAGGCTAGGTCACCTCAATTACAAAACAATCAATAAACTGGTAAAAGGAAGCTTAGTGAGAGGGTTGCCTTCTAAGGTTTTTGAGTGTAAGGAACTGTGTGTGGCCTGTCAAAAAGGAAAACAACATAGAGCTTCTTGTAAGACCAAATCTGTAAACACCATCACACAACCACTGTTTATGCTTCATATGGACTTATTTGGACCTACCTTTGTTAAAAGTTTGAACCATAAGCAGTATTGCCTAGTTATCACTGATGATTATAGTAGATTTTCTTGGGTATACTTTTTGGCTGCTAAGAGTGAGACTAGTGAGATCCTCAAGAGTTTCATTACTAAGATAGAAAATCCAGTAAATCATAAGGTCAAGATAATCAGATGTGATAATGGAAATGATTTTAAGAATGATGTAATGAATCAGTTCTGTGTAGCTAAGGGTATAGAGAGACAGTTTAGTGTTGCTAAAACACCACAACAAAATGGTGTAGCAGAAAGGAAAAATAGAACACTAATTGAGGCTGCTAGGACAATGTTGTCAGAATCAAAGTTACCAACTACCTTTTGGGTTGAAGCTGTAGGAACTGCATGTTATGTGCATAATAGAAGTAAGGTAGTGATGCCTCATAACAAGACCCTCTATGAGCTGTTACATGATAGGAAGCCTATGATTGCATACCTAAAACCTTTTGGGTGTCCTGTTACTATCTTGAATACCATAGACTACCTAGGAAAGTTTCAAGAAAAAGCTGATGATGGATACTTTTTAGGCTATTCTTCTAATAGTAAAGCCTTTAGAGTATACAATAGGAGGACTAGAATTGTTGAAGAGAACCTTCATGTTCAATTCAGTGAAAAGACTCCTAGTGTTGAGACCAAAGGACCAGACTGGCTGTTTAACATTGATATGCTAACCAAATCTATGAATTATGAGCCTATCATTGCAGGAACTTCCACTAATGTTAATGCAGGTACACAAAAGGATTCTGATGCTGAAACAACTTCTAAGGAAGCTGATTCTCCAAAGGAGTTCTATTTGGTTGAAAAGTGGAAAGCTGGTTCTGTTCCTTCCATCATTGATAAGCAAGGTCCCACTGATGATGATGTACTGAATACTGGAGGCAATGTTGATCATCATCAAGATAAGGATGAGTTGTTGCAAGATAACTCCGTGTCGGTAGAAGAAATTAAAAAGAAGAAAAGGCATTCTGCAAGCACTGCTAAGCCAACTAAAACCACTGTTAAACCAATTGTATGGACTAGGAGATAGAAGGGCACCAAGCTACCTCAGGCTGGTGTTAGTGGTGTTGTTCATGAGGCTGTCACATGGAGTGGAGGTGATATGATTGGAAGGGCTTCCACTACTGATTCATGCTTAGATGCTGGTCAGGATAATGGAAACATAATTAAGACCCAACCTTTGGCAACTCCTAATGTGGAGAGTTCCTTGGAACTTAACACAGGTGGAGGAATCCCTAGCCAACTGGCTACTAAAGGGTGTGATGAGTGTCTAAATACTCATCATTTTTATACTATCTAGACTGCAAAAACATCTGAAAACACTCAGAAACGCATCAAAATGATAAAAATATCACAAACAAGTATTTTATGTGTTTTAAATGCAAAAATATCAAAATCTGGTGAAAAACGTATCAAGTTTGCATAATTAGCAGTTTTAGTACCCCAAGTTTAAAAAGTTGTCAAAAACAGTCCCTGGTATATCAAAATAAAGTAAAATGTCATTTAAGATCCATGGGATTCAAGAGTTGTAAAAATTGGTCCTTGAAATTCAAAAATTGCAAAATTACAACTTAGGTCCCTTAACTTTTAAAAATGACAAAAATGGTCCTTGGACATTTAAAAATGGAAAATAATCATCATTGGTCCTTGTACTATTCATATATGGCAGGTTTGGTCCTTGTGATAACTTTGGAAACTTGTCAAGATCAGTCCTTTAACTTTGGCAGATTTACACAAATGGTCCTTGATATTAAATAAGCCAATTAGACCCTTTTTTGTATTTAGACCCCTGCCAAAACCCAAAAGAACCCCCAGCCAACGCCTGTGACCCCCCATTTTGGACCCCCTGTCTATTATATCCTTCGGTCAAATTAAGTCAAACGCGCCCAAACAGCTATCACTGTTCATCCCCTTCACCCAACACTGCAAATCCAGTACCAGAGGTGGTTTTGCCTCCTTTTTCAACACTCCACCTGTTTTTCCACTTGAATACATCACCCCTCCACCTCCACAACCTCCCAAACTTAATTAATGCAAAAAACCTGCTAAAGAGATTTTTGGCGCCAAAATCTCCACATGGACGTATATGATTACTTTGACCAATCCAATGGTTGGATTGAGGTGGGAAAGATTCAGAGACAAAGACTGAGTCTCAAAAGATGATTATAAAGGACAGAAGAAGCAATGTGATATCTATCTAGTGTAATTTGTATTTTCTTTAGTCGTTTTTATTAATTTAAGCTTCTCATTGTAATTTAAGCTTTCCAAGTGCTTTGTTTAAACTTTTCAAGTGTATGTGAATCTGTTTTAAGTACTCAATTTCAAATCTCAGTGTTATTTCAAGTTTATGCATTTTTAAATAAAAATCTCAATATGATTCAAATGTTGTTTTTAGTTGTTGTTTGGACTGAAATAACTCATGTAAGCTCCTAGATAGCTTTTAAAAGCTATTAGAGACCTTAAAATTCAGTTTAGGAGTTAAACTCAAAAATCACCAAAAATACTTAAAAATAGCTTGAAATTCAAAAATCAATGGAAATGAAGATTAAAGACTGAAGCAGAGTGATTTTGGATTGCTTATTGGGTTAGAGCTTCTTGGGAAGCTATAGGAGTGATTCTCAGTCCTTGGTTCCCTGTCTTGTACATTAACTCATTTTGTAAGCCATTTCCTAAAATTTTGCATTTCTTAGTTCAAGTGTTTAAATAGTGTTAATTTTAGTTCAAACCTGTTTTATTACAGTTAATATAAGTTAATAAGTAAGATTTATTAGTTTAAACACTTGTTTTAAAGTTAAAAGCTTCATAACAGTCTAGTAAAATGGTGTTTGGATTTGTTGTGATCACTGTGCTAGAGGTTGTTTGTAGTGTTGTTCTTGTTTGATGTATGCTACAATTGTACCTATTACCTCAGTCAAAACATAAAATCTAGTACTTGTTTGCTAAAAAGTCAAGTTCATCTTTAATCTCATCTCATTTGGTAACTGTTAGGAATTTGGATTGCCAAATTCATCACACAAGCTTAAAAGTTGTTAGTCTAGCTCTAGATAATCTTATTACAGCTTATTACAACTAATTCAGTCCATAGAATCAATTGGAAGTTCATTCAAGTCAAACTAGTTCATTTCTATAAAAAGTCAAAATTTCTCAATACCCGTTTTTGAATAAAACTTAGAATTTTACTGTGTGATTAATACTAAGATTTAGCTTATAAGCTTCTGGGATATAAATATTTAGTTGCTTAACTTAATTATAAAAATACTAGATCAGTTTTAATTAGCTTATAAAGTCCTTATTTCTTAGCTTAGTTTGAGTCCTTTTCTGAAAACATGCTCTGTGCACAGTTGTGGTACCCTATTTCACAAGCTCTCAGAGAGCTTATTAATGAACCTTAGCTTGTGTACCTTGACTTTTTGAGAAGCTCACCTAGCTATCTCTTTAATCCAGTACTAGTTTTTAAATTTTTAGCTTATTAGATAAGCCTGCAATTGTTTTTTAGTTTTGTCCAAATCATTTAAGTGTACCAGTTAGTCAGTGTTTTCCAGTTTTTCAAAAGCTTTTCACAAGCTCATTAGAGTAAACCAATCTTTGTACATTAGCTTTTTGGATAGCTTACTTGGTCAACTTGTTAATTGCAGTGTTTGTTTTAAATTCTTAGCTTATTAAAGTGCTAAAAAATAAGTTAGAAGGTGCCTTGTGATTCAAAAGGTGTACTGTGTACCAGTTCAGTTAAGTGCTTATTTGAATTTGTAGTGCTTATTTCATAAGTAATTGTGTTTATTCAGTGTTCATTTTAGCTTATAATCATTAGTTTAGCTTATTTCAATTAGCCTTTGCTCATTTTCTAGCTTACAAATCATTTCAGCTTAACTTGTGCTTATTTCCATTAAAAAGGCTAACTGTGATAAAATCTTTAGCTGAATCAGTGCTTATTAGTTGTTTTTGTAAAAAGTGGTAGTTGTAAAAATTGCTTATTTTCTTGTGCTTAATAAGTTTGTAAAAAGAAAAATCGAAAAAAAAATGTTTAGCAAAAAGGTGGGGAGGCAGGCTCGAACCTGAGACCTCCCACCTTTGAGAGTGATAAGTGTGTACCTGTATACCAGTTGCCCTTGGGTCTTTGACTGGTTTTATTTTGCACAATCTAATACTTAAGTACACTTTGTCAGTTTAAGCTTATACGAGTATTTAAGCTTATTTCTAGCTTATTTGAAATAGCTTTTTCAACTTTTGTATTTTTCATATAATTGTATTAGTATAAAGTATTTTATAAAAAAGTTTCAGATTTTTCTCAATAGTTTTAGTATTTTTAAACATTTTATTAGTGAAAAATCGTATTTAATTCATAATAAAAAATATAAAAGTCTAAAAAATATAAATCTTCTTTCTAAAATTTTCTTTTGTCATATAGTACGTAAGAAAATTGTTTTTACACTTGTTGGACTTTCATTTCATAAATTTTACGTTTTTGCTTGCGCACTCGCGTAATTTTTATAAATAACGTGCGTTTTCATTTTAAGTTACGTTTTTAGATAATTTAAGTTTACGTTTTAGTTAAAATAGTTTATTTAAGTTATTTTGTTTTATAAAATCACAAAAACATCATTGTAAAAATAGTGATAGCATTTATTTAATATATTTTAACTTTTTAATTTTCTTTAATTTGCATTTAAGTCGCTGTAATTTATTAATCTTTTCTTTAGGTATAAATAACTCAAAATCCTTACTGATCACTATCCTTAGTGATTATTCGACATCTGTCTGTGTTAAACACCAATTCATCCTCCTTGGGACTTAACGACCCAGGAATCCCCTATATTCCTCTGATCTTAATTGCATTTGCCTTCTGAGCTGTTTTAAGTTTGTTACAGTTAGCCATTCACAAGTGGTTAGCTTGAGTGATTAAACTTGACCGTTTGGAGGCCAATCAAATTTTGGCGCCGCTGCCGGGGAGGCTGTAAGCGTGTTTTAAGCAGTTTTCAGACCCGTACTTGCACATATACCATCGTTTGTAAACAGTTTTTTGTAAAGTTATCAAAAATCAAAAAGTTCATTAACACTTTTCCTAAAGTGTTAAAAACACCAAAAAAATATATAAACCAACAAAACAATCGTAACGTTTTCTAGCTTGTGTTTCTTTTAAGGTGATTCTTAAAGAGATACGATTTGGTTAAACGAGCCGATACCAAAAATATTGTCCAAAAGTTTTTAAACCCCTTTGCACAAATCATTACCTACGTCTTTTCAGTGGTACTTAATTTATACATAAAAATCAACCACCGCAAATCAAGGCAGTACACCTACTAACTGGGGGTGTGACCATAATAAGTTCCCGAACCACAGATTTAAAACTTGCCTTTGTGTCCTTGTGATTTGGTGTACCTTTTTCAAAGAAGCCATTTCATTTGTGATTATTGGTTTAGTTCACTTGTCGTTTTACCTCGCATTTGTTTTGAAAATTGATTTTTATACTTAGTGCATGCGCACTCGTTCTTCCAGTTCTACAAGTCCACTTTCTGAGCTTGCAAATATTCCTCGTAGACGTAGAGGACGTTCTGCTCCTTCAGCCGTGACTGAGGAACGTCTACCACCACCACCCCCTGTCGAAATGGCAGAAGACAAACCGATGAATGAGCTTCTCCAAGCACCCATCGAGGGTTACGGAGATGCCATTATTGTCCCAGCCATCGTGGCTGATACCTTTGAGCTCAAAACCGGGTTGCTTAATCTGGTAACCCAAAGCCAATTCTATGGTTTTGAGCGGGATGATCCTCATGCACACATACAATGGTTTAACAAGATTGCATCTACCATCAAATACAAGAATGTCCCACATGAAGCCATTAAGCTTCTTCTGTTCCCATTCTCTCTAGAGGGACAAGCCCGGAATTGGCTTGAGAAACAACCCCCTCGTTCCATTGAGACATGGGAGGATCTAGTCACCAAGTTTGTTAACGAATTCTATCCTCCCTCCCGAACTACAAGTCTTAAGAATGAGATAATGAAATTTTCTCAAAGATTTGATGAATCATTCGGGGAGGCATGAGATCGTTACAAAGAATTGCTCCGCAAGTGTCTGCATCATGGTTTTACCGAGTTAATGCAAATGGATACTTTCTACAATGGTCTGAGACAAGCTGACCAAGACTCTTTGAATGCCTCCGCGGGAGGTAATTTCCTTAGCAAAACCACAAAAGAAGCCTTACAAATCATTGAAAACAAGTCCCAGGTCCGCCCTTTCCGCACAAAGACATATCAGACTCAGTCTAATGCTGGACCTTCTACTTCGTCTCCCGTGAGTACATCTAGCACCGATGCTAAGATTGACAAACTCACAGATATTGTTCAGGCTTTGGTTCTTGCTAACCAGAAGAAAGTCACCTTCACACAGACACCATCACATGGTGAAGTGAAGAAAGTTGAAGTTTGTGTTACTTGTGGTGGTCCTCATGCATACTACAACTGTACTGCCACCGATGGTAGTCCGTTTGAAGCCAATGCTATAGCCGGTACTTCACATCAAGGAGGTAATCAATACCGTCCTCAGAATGATCCCAGCTACCGTGCTAATACTTATCAGGCACCACCCGGTTTTAACCAGAATCCTAACCGGAATCAGAATCAACCTAGAATGAACCAAGGTTATCAAAACCAAGGTAATTTCTATCCTGGACCCAATCAAGGTTTCCAAAATCAAGGGAACCTTAATCAAAACAATTTCAATCGAGGGAATCAATTTCAGGGGAATGTGAATCCTAATCAAGGGAATTTTCAACAACAAGCTCATAATCAAAACATCCAACCTCAGAATTTCCCTCCACATCCACCAGTACCATCATCTGATGAGTTATTGAAACAATTCATGAAATCCCAAGATGAAATGAACAGGTTGTTGGTCAGTCAGATCGCTGATCTTAAGAAGTCTTTAAATGATCAACCCTCAGGCTCAGGAAAACTTCCGAGCAACACGATCGCTAACCCGAGGGGCGATGCAAAAGTGATCACAACCAGAAGTGGTGTTGATGGACCTGCTATTCCTACTACCTCTTCTTCTTCTCTCCCAAAGGTAGTGGAAAGTGAACCTAGGACACACAATGGACCTTTGACTCCAATGCCTCCTCCACTAGGAGCAATGAGTCAAGTTACCAAGGATACAACGGACAAGGTGCATTTTTCAAGCCCACGAAGTACCGCACACGTCCCACCTTCGGTAGTCCAACCTCAAGTTGTCCAGAAACCCAAATCCAGTCCAGGAGTTGTTTTTGAACCACCTGTAGCTCCCGTTGAAAATACCAAATCCAAATCTTCTATTCCTTACCCATCACGTTTGAATGAGCAAAAGCTCCGCGAAAAAGCCAATCATCAAATGGATAAATTTTTTCAAATTTTCCAAGAACTACACTTTGACATAAGCTTTGCGGATGCTATCATGCTGATGCCCAAGTTTGCATCAACTCTCAAACACATGTTAAGCAATAAGGAAAAGCTGTTTGAAATGGCTAAAACTCCTCTTAACGAGAACTGCTCTGCAGTTATCCTGAAGAAGCTTCCAGAAAATCTTGGAGATCCTGGAAAATTTCTCTTACCTTGTGTATTTCCAGGAATGGTTGAATGCTTTGCCTTAGCCGATCTTGGTGCAAGCATCAACCTGATGCCTTATTCAGTATGGAAGAAACTTTCTCTTCCGGAACTTACTCCTACATGCATGACTCTCGAGCTTGCAGATCGTACAATATCCCGTCCTCTTGGCATTGCCGAGGACGTATTTGTGAAAGTAGGAAAGTTCCATTTTCCAGCTGACTTCGTGGTTGTTGATTTTGATGCCGATCATCGGGTTCCTCTCATTGTTGGTCGAGGATTCCTGAGAACGGGCCGTGCTCTCATTGACGTATTTGAGCAAGAAATCACATTACGTGTTGGTAATGAAGCTGTCACCTTTAACCTTGATCAGACTTCGAGGTACTCCGCAAATTATGATTCTGAGTCGGTTAACCGAATAGATATCATTGATGTTGCTTCTGAGGAGTACTCTCAAGAAGTTCTTGGTTATGATCATAATTCTTCGAGTGATAATCTCACTCATTCATCTCAACCTATCATCGCCAATTCTACTCCTTCTCTCACCCCATTTGAGGAAAGTGACTTCATCTTGGAAGAGATTGAAGCCTACTTGTCTAGTGATTCTGTTCCATGGGAAATTGATCACGCTCCCATCGACATTGAGGGGGACATACTTCTCATTGAGAAGCTGCTTAATGATGATCCATCATCGCTCCCTCCCGTCGAACTTCATAACAAGGAAGTCAAGTCAGTTGAGAAAACTGAAGAATTTCCTGAAGTCGAACTTAAGGACTTACCACCTCATCTCGAGTATGCATTTCTTGAAGGTGATGATAAATTTCCAGTCATTATTGCTAGAGATTTGAGTAAAGATGAAAAGTCTGCTCTCATAAAGATCTTGAAGTCACACAAGCAAGCAATTGCTTGGAAACTCTCCGACATTAAGGGTATCAACCCTGAATTTTGTACTCACAAAATCTTGATGGAGGATGACTTCAAACCAGCAGTTCAACATCAGAGAAGAGTAAATCCAAAAATCCATGATGTTATCAAACAGGAGGTTATCAAACTTCTTGATGCAGGATTGATTTACCCAATATCAGATAGTCCTTGGTTAGCCCAATTCATTGTGTTCCTAAAAAGGGTGGCATAACTGTTGTCACGAATGAAGATAACGAGTTAATTCCAACTCAATTGGTTACGGGATGGCGTGTTTGCATTGACTATCGTAAGTTGAATGACGCTACCCGTAAAGACCATTTTCCTCTACCCTTTATGGACCAAATGCTTGAGAGATTAGCAGGGAATGAATACTATTGTTTCCTTGACGGTTTCTCAGGTTACTTTCAGATTCCCATTGATCCAAAGGATCAAGATAAAACTACATTCACCTGCCCATACGGAACTTTTGCCTACAGACGTATGCCTTTTGGCTTATGTAATGCTCTTGGCACGTTCCAACGATGTATGATGGCCATTTTCCACGACATGATCGGGGAAACAATGGAGGTGTTTATGGATGACTTCTCGGTCATTGGGGATTCATTTCAAACATGTCTCTCCCATTTATAAAAAATGCTCCAACGGTGTGAAGACACCAATCTTTGTCTAAACTGGGAGAAAAGCCACTTTATGGTCAAAGAAGGCATAGTCCTTGGCCATAAGATTTCAAAAAATGGGATTGAGGTAGATAGAGCAAAAGTCGATGTTATTGCTAAACTGCCTCATCCTACTACCGTCAAAGGTATTAGGAGTTTTTTAGGTCATGCCGGTTTCTATCGTAGATTCATACAAGATTTTTCTAAAATCGCCCGGCCTATGACTCATCTTCTTGAAAAAGATGCTCCTTTTATCTTCTCACCTGAGTGCATCAAAGCTTTTGAAACATTAAAGAAAAAGCTTACTGAAGCACCCATTCTCGTTGCTCCCGACTGGGACTTGCCTTTTGAGCTCATGTGCGATGCAAGTGATTTTGCTATCGGTGCAGTCTTAGGGCAACGTAGAGCTAAGCATTTTCAGCCTATCCACTACGCAAGTAAAACTATGACTGAAGCTCAAACTCATTACACTACCACAGAAAAAGAGCTATTAGCTGTGGTGTATGCGTTTGAGAAATTTCGGCCGTACTTAATCTTGACCAAATGTGTAGTATATACGGATCACTCGGCTCTCAAATATCTCTTTGCAAAACAAGATGCAAAGCCGAGATTGCTCCGTTAGGTTCTCCTTCTCCAAGAATTTGATATCATTATACGTGATAAAAAAGGAGCTGAGAACCTGGCTGCTGATCATCTATCCCGATTAGAGAACCCTCACCAAGATGTTTTCGAGAAAAAGGAAATAAATGAAACATTTCCTCTCGAGACACTCAATGCGGTTTCTTTTCGTGGAAACTCTTCTACCCCATGGTTTGCTGACTTCGCAAATTACCATGCGGGTAACTTCATAGTGAAAGGGATGTCAACCCAGCAGAAGAACAAATTCTTCAAAGATGTTAAACATTACTTCTGGGACGACCCCTACTTATTCAAAATCTGTGCGGATCAAGTCATCCGACGGTGTGTTTATGGACAAGAAGCTCTTGACATTCTCAAAGCTTGCCATGCTGGACCCACCGGGGGCCATCATAGTCCAAACTACACTGCCAAAAAGGTGTTTGATTCCGGGTTTTATTGGCCCACTATTTATAAGGATGCCCACGATTTTGTCAAAGCCTGTGACGCTTGTCAACGTCACGGAAATATATCTCAAAGAAATGAAATGCCGCAGAACGCCATTCAAGTTTGTGAGATCTTTGACATCTGGGGTATTAACTTTATGGGGCCATTTCCATCTTCTCGAGGTAACAAATACATACTCGTGGCTGTTGACTATTTGTCAAAATGGGTTGAAGCGAAAGCTTTACCTACCAATGATGCCCGAGTAGTTGTAAAATTTTTGAAATCTCTTTTTGCCAGGTTTGGAACTCCACGTGCTATAATCAGTGATCGTGGTACACATTTCTGCAATGACCAATTTGATCGTGTCATGCAAAAGTATGGTGTAACCCACCGTCTATCTATTGCATACCACCCACAAACAAGTGGGCAGGTGGAAGTTTCCAACCGTGGTATTAAAAGAATTCTAGAAAGGACAGTAGGTGAAAATCGTGCATCCTGGTCGGATAAACTGGATGACGCACTCTGGGCCTTCCGTACAGCTTACAAAACACCAATTGGGTGTACTCCATACAAGCTAGTGTACGGAAAGGCATGTCATCTTCCGATTGAGCTTGAGCATAAGGCTTACTGGGCCTTAAAACATGCAAACTTCGATATTCAGACAACTGGTGATCACCGGAAAGTTCAAATGAATGAACTAAATGAACTCCGTGATCAAGCATACGAGAACTCATTGATCTACAAACAAAAGACAAAGAAGATTCATGACTCTAAAATCAAGAACCGCGTTTTTAACGTTGGTGATCGAGTCCTTCTTTTCAATTCAAGATTGAAGATATTCTCGGGAAAGCTCAAGTCCCGTTGGTCTGGTCCATTTACTATCACTAAGGTTTATCCTTTTGGCACCATTGAGTTATCTCAGCCTAATGGTCCAAATTTTAAAGTAAATGGTCATCGATTAAAGCACTACTTTGGAGAGGACATTCCATCCATGGTTGTCCCGGATCTAAAAACTTTCCCCATGAACCAATGAATGCGGGGATCGAGTCAAGCTAGTGACTCGGGAATCAAAAACAGTAGCACACACCATATGGGTTTTCACCCATGTTTCTGTCTTCTTACCCCTTTTCTACCACCCTAGTGTGGGGGAGTTGCCCTCCCACTGTTGTATATATCAATTTCTCTATAAAAAAAAAATGTGTATATATCAAAAACAAAATAATGGCCGTAGTATTTCCCTTTTATGTTCTATGTTTCGGCATAACCGCCGGTACTTTGAAAATTGAGGGCAATATTCATTTCTAGTGTGGGGGGGAATTCTCACGAATTTTATCATGTAATTATACCGCCCAATTCCCCCATTTTTGGCCAAATATTTTTTTTTGGAGCAAGTGTTTTGCACTTACTCAGCATATGGTTATCAGTCCGCCATGTCTAACACACATAAGGATTGGCTAATCCAGGAGCAAACGGCTCTTGGTAAAGATATCTCAAATCCGTTGACGGCTTGCAATTTGCCCAAAATTGTATGGTGTTCAGCTCACCATATCTTTAATTAGTGAAGAGTTGGCTAGCCCGCAAGTTTATAGCTTGTGGTAAAGGCAGTTGGAAAACCATAATTGGTAATCGACTCACCAAAGATATTTTATCTAAGAGTTGGCTAGTCCAGAAGCAAACGGCTTCTGGTAAAGACAAATCAAATCCGTTTACAGCTTATGATTTGCTCAAAATCATTTGGTTATCATTGTACCAAGGTTCTTACTTGAGCTAAAACAATTGGCTACTCCAGAAGTAATGGCTTTTGGTAAAGAGATGAAATCCATTAAATTTTCTCAAATCATTGCTAGGGACTAGCAATATCTTAGTGTGGGGGATTGATGAGTGTCTAAATACTCATCATTTTTATACTATCTAGACTGCAAAAACATCTGAAAACACTCAGAAACGCATCAAAATGATAAAAATATCACAAACAAGTGTTTTATGTGTTTTAAATGCAAAAATATCAAAATCTGGTGAAAAACGTATCAAGTTTGCATAATTGGCAGTTTTAGTCCCCCAAGTTTAAAAAGTTGTCAAAAACAGTCCCTGGTATATCAAAATAAAGTAAAATGTCATTTAAGATCCATGGGATTCAAGAGTTGTAAAAATTGGTCCTTGAAATTCAAAAATTGCAAAATTACAACTTAGGTCCCTTAACTTTTAAAAATGACAAAAATGGTCCTTGGACATTTAAAAATGGAAAATAATCATCATTGGTCCTTGTACTATTCATATATGGCAGGTTTGGTCCTTGTGATAACTTTGGAAACTTGTCAAGATCAGTCCTTTAACTTTGGCAGATTTACACAAATGGTCCTTGATATTAAATAAGCCAATTAGACCCTTTTTTGTATTTAGACCCCTGCCAAAACCCAAAAGAACCCCCAACCAACGCCTGTGACCCCCCATTTTGGACCCCCTGTCTATTATATCCTTCGGTCAAATTAAGTCAAACGCGCCCAAACAGCTATCACTGTTCATCCCCTTCACCCAACACTGCAAATCCAATACCAGAGGTGGTTTTGCCTCCTTTTTCAACACTCCACCTGTTTTTCCACTTGAATACATCACCCCTCCACCTCCACAACCTCCCAAACTTAGTTAATGCAAAAAACCTGCTAAAGAGATTTTTGGCGCCAAAATCTCCACATGGACGTATATGATTACTTTGACCAATCCAATGGTTGGATTGAGGTGGGAAAGATTCAGAGACAAAGACTGAGTCTCAAAAGATGATTATAAAGGACAGAAGAAGCAATGTGATATCTATCTAGTGTAATTTGTATTTTCTTTAGTCGTTTTTATTAATTTAAGCTTCTCATTGTAATTTAAGCTTTCCAAGTGCTTTGTTTAAACTTTTCAAGTGTATGTGAATCTGTTTTAAGTACTCAATTTCAAATCTCAGTGTTATTTCAAGTTTATGCATTTTTAAATAAAAATCTCAATATGATTCAAATGTTGTTTTTAGTTGTTGTTTGGACTGAAATAACTCATGTAAGCTCCTAGATAGCTTTTAAAAGCTATTAGAGACCTTAAAATTCAGTTTAGGAGTTAAACTCAAAAATCACCAAAAATACTTAAAAATAGCTTGAAATTCAAAAATCAATGGAAATGAAGATTAAAGACTGAAGCAGAGTGATTTTGGATTGCTTATTGGGTTAGAGCTTCTTGGGAAGCTATAGGAGTGATTCTCAGTCCTTGGTTCCCTGTCTTGTACATTAACTCATTTTGTAAGCCATTTCCTAAAATTTTGCATTTCTTAGTTCAAGTGTTTAAATAGTGTTAATTTTAGTTCAAATCTGTTTTATTACAGTTAATATAAGTTAATAAGTAAGATTTATTAGTTTAAACACTTGTTTTAAAGTTAAAAGCTTCATAACAGTCTAGTAAAATGGTGTTTGGATTTGTTGTGATCACTGTGCTAGAGGTTGTTTGTAGTGTTGTTCTTGTTTGATGTATGCTACAATTGTACCTATTACCTCAGTCAAAACATAAAATCTAGTACTTGTTTGCTAAAAAGTCAAGTTCATCTTTAATCTCATCTCATTTGGTAACTGTTAGGAATTTGGATTGCCAAATTCATCACACAAGCTTAAAAGTTGTTAGTCTAGCTCTAGATAATCTTATTACAGCTTATTACAACTAATTCAGTCCATAGAATCAATTGGAAGTTCATTCAAGTCAAACTAGTTCATTTCTATAAAAAGTCAAAATTTCTCGATACCCGTTTTTGAATAAAACTTAGAATTTTACTGTGTGATTAATACTAAGATTTAGCTTATAAGCTTCTGGGATATAAATATTTAGTTGCTTAACTTAATTATAAAAATACTAGATCAGTTTTAATTAGCTTATAAAGTCCTTATTTCTTAGCTTAGTTTGAGTCCTTTTCTGAAAACATGCTCTGTGCACAGTTGTGGTACCCTATTTCACAAGCTCTCAGAGAGCTTATTAATGAACCTTAGCTTGTGTACCTTGACTTTTTGAGAAGCTCACCTAGCTATCTCTTTAATCCAGTACTAGTTTTTCCATTTTCAGCTTATTAGATAAGCCTGCAATTGTTTTTTAGTTTTGTCCAAATCATTTAAGTGTACCAGTTAGTCAGTGTTTTCCAGTTTTTCAAAAGCTTTTCACAAGCTCATTAGAGTAAACCAATCTTTGTACATTAGCTTTTTGGATAGCTTACTTGGTCAACTTGTTAATTGCAGTGTTTGTTTTAAATTCTTAGCTTATTAAAGTGCTAAAAAATAAGTTAGAAGGTGCCTTGTGATTCAAAAGGTGTACTGTGTACCAGTTCAGTTAAGTGCTTATTTGAATTTGTAGTGCTTATTTCATAAGTAATTGTGTTTATTCAGTGTTCATTTTAGCTTATAATCATTAGTTTAGCTTATTTCAATTAGCCTTTGCTCATTTTCTAGCTTACAAATCATTTCAGCTTAACTTGTGCTTATTTCCATTAAAAAAGCTAACTGTGATAAAATCTTTAGCTGAATCAGTGCTTATTAGTTGTTTTTGTAAAAAGTGGTAGTTGTAAAAATTGCTTATTTTCTTGTGCTTAATAAGTTTGTAAAAAGAAAAATCGAAAAAAAAATGTTTAGCAAAAAGGTGGGGAGGCAGGCTCGAACCTGAGACCTCCCACCTTTGAGAGTGATAAGTGTGTACCTGTATACCAGTTGCCCTTGGGTCTTTGACTGGTTTTATTTTGCACAATCTAATACTTAAGTACACTTTGTCAGTTTAAGCTTATACGAGTATTTAAGCTTATTTCTAGCTTATTTGAAATAGCTTTTTCAACTTTTGTATTTTTCATATAATTTTATTAGTATAAAGTATTTTATAAAAAAGTTTCAGATTTTTCTCAATAGTTTTAGTATTTTTAAACATTTAATTAGTGAAAAATCGTATTTAATTCATAATAAAAAATATAAAAGTATAAAAAATATAAATCTTTTTTCTAAAATTTTCTTTTGTCATATAGTACGTAAGAAAATTGTTTTTACACTTGTAGGACTTTTATTTCATAAATTTTACGTTTTTGCTTGCGCACTCGCGTAATTTTTATAAATAACGTGCGTTTTCATTTTAAGGTACGTTTTTAGATAATTTAAGTTTACGTTTTAGTTAAAATAGTTTATTTAAGTTATTTTGTTTTATAAAATCACAAAAACATCATTGTAAAAATAGTGATAGCATTTATTTAATATATTTTAACTTTTTAATTTTCTTTAATTTGCATTTAAGTCGCTGTAATTTATTAATCTTTTCTTTAGGTATAAATAACTCAAAATCCTTACTGATCACTATCCTTAGTGATTATTCGACATCTGTCTGTGTTAAACACCAATTCATCCTCCTTGGGACTTAACGACCCAGGAATCCCCTATATTCCTCTGATCTTAATTGCATATGCCTTCTGAGCTGTTTTAAGTTTGTTCCAGTTAGCCATTCACAAGTGGTTAGCTTGAGTGATTAAACTTGACCGTTTGGAGGCCAATCAGGGTGCATAGATGATCAGGAAAGGTCTGATGCTATGTTTACTTTATCCAAGGATTCACCTCTCGGAGCAGGTCATACAACTCGAAGTGATGAGGATAGTTTGGAACATGAAACTTAATTGACGGATCCTAAGCTGGTACATGATGACTTTTCCAATGAACCACCTCTCGGACCAGTTCACACAGGTCGAAGTGGGGAGGATATTCTTGAACGTTTTAATGAATTGACGGATAAATGTGCCAAAATGGAGGATACAATTTCAGGTCTACAGGAGCTGGCTGTGTTTCAGGGGAAAGACATTAGGTGATTGAAGCACAAGGTATTGGTTTTGGAGAAAGTAAAGAGACCGGGGATTGCTGTTTTGAGAAAAATGAGAAGGATGAAAAAGAAGGATGTGGAGAATGTATCCAAACAGGGGAGGAGTGAAGGCATGAATTCAGGGGAGGCTGATGTATCTGTTGATGTGCCTATGGAAGAAGATGTTGATAGTGGAGATCAAGAATTTTTGGTATCTGATAAAGATGGGAATGAGGCAGTTCTTGAATGTTTGAAGACTGTTGTTGAAGATGAAGTAGTGCAGGCCACAACCACTGATAGTATGTCTGCAACCACGGTTAGTACTTTTGTAACCACTGCTGCAGTTTCAGACATGTCTATTATACCCACTAATATCATACCCACTGCTATCATAACCACTTCCACTGTTGTCACAACTCTCTCTGTGTCACCACCAAAATCTAAAGAAGTTGAGAAAGAAGCTGCCAGTACATTAATAAATCTAAGCAAAACATCATCTATTACTACACCCATCATTGCACCTGTTTTATCTGTTCAATCTACTGCAACCAAACCCAAAGGTAAAAGTTTAGTTATTGGTGAACCTTTGAAGAAGAAAGTGATTCAATCAGATATTGGAAAAGGTAAATGGGTTGCTGTACCAGAGCTAAAGTTTAAAAGTAAAGCAGAACAAGTTGCTTATGATGAAGAGCATGTAAGAAACATGTTAGCTGAAGAACAAGCAGCTTTAGAGAAAAGGAAGCAAGAAGAAGAGGAAGCTAGTCAGAGATGGTTAGCTACATGGTATGAATCACAAAACTATCTTCAAGCTTCTCAACAAATACATGATGAGTATACTGCACAAGAATGGGCACTGTTGGATGATGAGGAAAAAGCTAGACTTTTGGGTCTATGGGCAAGGAGGATTGGTAAAGAAAGGAAACAAGTTATAAGAAAGAAACCTCCTTCAATTGCACAGATGATAAATGTACTGATGAAGATTATCAAGAATTCAGGCATACATATTCCTGATAATCTTAATAAGTGTTCATTTAAAAGGATTTATGAGCTGTATAGGAGATGTATGAGGATTAATAATGATGATTTATGTCCAATGAATTCTAAAAAGGAAGAAGAGTGGATTCAAAGTAGACAAAAGAGAAAATCTGAGCTTCAGGAGACATCTAATTCTAAAAGACTGAAAGTAGTTGAAGATGTTAATCAAATTATTTCTTATGAGTTTAAGCTTAAAGTTGGAAGTGAAGGAGTTTGGAAAATTCAAAGACTCAACAATGAAGTTTATGAGTATAATAAATTTTCACAGATGCTTCAGTATTTTGATAGAGATGATTTGATGAATCTTTGGATACTTTACAAGAATAAGTTTGGTGAAGAACATCCAACTGATTATCATGAGAGACTGGTTTATCATCATTTGAAGATTTTATTTGAACCTACTCATGATGAACCTGAATGGAAAGGACTCTGCAATGGTCATGTTACAAGATGGTTTTTATATCAAACTTGTGGAGTTCATATTTTAACTGTTTCTGGAGAAGTTATTCATATGCTTGTAGAAGGTGATTATCCTCAACTGAATAAGTATCCAGGAGTTATTGCTCAGATGTTAAAGCCTGGTTGTATCAAGATGTTGTTGCCCTATGATGGTCAAGCTTACAATCTGTTGCTGAAGTATGAGAAGATACTTAAATCTAGTAAGTGTTTGGCTACATCCTCCAATTCAGATGTTTTGAGCTTAAAGGAAACTTGAGAATTCTGTTGGAATGTATCAAGTTTAAGGGAGGATTGTTGGGTTTTTGGTTCCTTGGATCAAGAATTACTTTAAGTGTTGGAACCACGGACAAGGTTGATGTAACCACGGACAGAAGAATGGAACTGCTAATGAAGACAAACCGCGGCTAGTAGTATTGTGTAACCACGGATAATGTATTGTAACCACTGCTAGTCTTGTATAGTCGGTTTAGTATTTTGTATTAGATAAATATGGAAAAGATATTTATCTTGTAGGTTACGTATTGTATAATGTATAGGACTCCTTAGCCTATAAAAGGAGGTCCTAGGTTAAATTAGATATATGTATGTTTTATATCTAAGGTCGATACACTTCAAGGTTGTAAAACCCTAATACTGGTTAGAGTATTCATATTAATAATAATATTGAGGTGTTGAATGTTTACCGTTCTACTTCTTAAGATTAAGTATTAAATTCCGCGTGATACTTAATAAGTATTTGTTTCAAGTCAGTTTCTATATTAGATCGTTTGCTCAACTGGGATCAACAACTATTGACACGACTGGCATCTAAAGTTAATCTCCATGGCATCCAAAATGATGTACGACGAGTACAATAGAATAGTTGTGATGCAACCTAATGCGTATACGATATTCTTAAAATACGGCTCATATGATAAAGAATTAAATAGAAAGTAATGTGTTGTAGTTTTCGTGGATCATTCATGTCGTAACTTTCAAGGCCTTGATCTATCATTTAGGATAGGTGGTGTAGTTAGGGGAGGTCATCGGAAAGTTGGCCGGAAAGGATGACGGCGCCGGAACCCTAGCTTGGGGTGGCCGGATTTTAAAGAGAGGTAGGAGAGAAATATTTTTGTGTGTGTGTTTATAGAGAGAGAAAGAAGAGTGGTGAAATGGGATAATGTGTGAGGGGTGGGGTATTTATATTCCCAGGAGGGACCAAACTTGTTCTCTTGAAACTCTAGGGGTGGAGATGTAAACTGTCCCAAGGACCCTAGATGTAACTTTAGAAAACTTGTTATATATTAGGTTCGAGGCTCGTTTAACTTAGTAAACGAAGGATTCATGACTCGAGAGTTACGCCAATGCTTTTAAAATAATTTTTCCAATAAAAATGATATATAACACGACTCGTATCTCAAATTAAATCAAACGATCGCTCTAATCGATGTTTCTCCAAAAACGACGCATCGAGAAATTTACGAGTTGTCACAGCCTCACCTCCTTAAAAGGAATCGCGTCCTCGCGATTCAATTCAAATTATCCGTTATAGTCTAGAAGGGGTGAGTGCAACAGCACGAGAGTTTATCTTCACGTCCCCTACGTGAATCTAGGATCTTACTGCGAGTTTCTATGGACTTCGAAGACAGAGTTGGTAAGTTTCATCATCTATGGTTTCGATAGGTCAATGAAGTTTAAACATCCAATTATTAGGATTTCCTATTACACACGAAGTGTTGGGAACTCTCTACGGAGTCTCAATGGTAGCTTAAGGCTCTGAGCTACTGGTCTCAATCTAGCAAAGATTTTCCAAGGGATTGATATAGCGGGGATTAAGTTTTCACGCTTACTACTCGCTTCACATAATTTCATGGTGGATCCGTAAGCTTAATTCTAGGTTATCTCGGAGGGTGTAAGAGATTCACATTGTCTATGTCTCCAAATGGCTTGTGAGTAACTTACATATCCATCTTAACTTAGAGCGGTTTTCTTGGTATCATTTCGAATACGTTCAGGGTTGCTAAGTTGGGGTATTTCCATTTCTTCCCAATCATCTGAATTTACTCTTACATCCATAGAGGATCTCTTACGGTGCCTTTGAGGTACTAAAGTGATAGGTATGGTTATAGGTGATGTTGACCAAGGGAAAGTGTCCATCCCAACCATTGCCAAAATTCATAGGTACGCTATGTGTTCTACTAGGGTTCGAATGGTTTTTCTACTTCAGCCCTTAGTTTGGAGGTGATACACTATAAGCATATCCAAATCTATTCTCTCGTCTCTAGGAGGTGATAGATGAAAATGGGTGTGTGACTATTGCCACAATCTGGAAAGTATAGAAATCAGAATTTCCTAAAGCTCACGGTTTCCTTTACGTGTGGAGAAATCCATTTGTATAACTTAGGTTTTCCGATCGCACTTTTCCTTAAAGTGTATCGGAGGGGGTTGAAGGTTGAGAAATAGGAATCAGATGTGTTCTAACATGGTGAATCTCAGGTAGATAAAGTGGATCAAGGGGGATTTCCTTCTTAATCGAAGTTCCATAGTGGAAAGAATGTAAGGAGCTAGAGTTCGAAGGTGAGGTCTTGCTTATTGGAGCAAGTCACTTTACTGAAGGAAGAGGATTGAGTACTCTCTCACCTCCTTAAAAGAAGATAGCGGGGTTCTCTAGTGTTGCTATAACTATATGAGGAGAGACGAGCAATGTCGTCCATACTTTCCATTTTACTAATTAGCGGAAGGTGAATAGATTGGTAAGACTACTAACAACCACTTAGGTAAAGGCGGGGATCTACTTTCAAGGTTTCATCTATGGTGTAACTTATCGTTTGGTGAGAGGTCCAAAAGGTTAACAGGTGCTTCTCGAAGGATGAGAGAAAGATTATGTGATTGTCCTAGAGAACGTGGTTCCGGTTTCTCCTTAGGATTTCAAGATTTCTGCTGAGTACAGAATCTCTTCTAGATGAGAAGTCTAGGAAGTTCAGAGTATGTCTCAATTAGAAAGTGTTGATTACTACCATCAATCGGTCGGTTGACTTAGCATGATATCTAGGTTAGCGGCGAAAGTACGACTCCTAAGAGAGAGTATTGGTTACTAACCACAGTCTGTCGATTGACTCATTGGTGCACTTAACACTTAACGCAAAAGGTTTCAAGGTTCAACTCCAAAATCATAATCTCCAAAAGTAATTCAACTACCAATCGATATCCAAATCATTTTCTATATACGAGTGAACGTCAACGGCTCTAAGTAGGTATGCTAGAGAATTTCTCATCTATGGTGTGTAAGCTACCATATTGATAAAATAGGGTAGGTAGACTATCCTTGATAGAATAATATCTACAGGTTAACCTTGGTGAACTACTTCTCTAAAACAAGTCATTAGATCGTTATCGATAGGGGTACCTAAATAGAGGATAAGGTACGATATCAACAGCACGTAAGGTACTACCTTAACTGAAATCTGTTAGCGAAGCAACGTCGACCAGATGACGTCATTAAAATCAACATCGAGTGATTGGTAAGGTTTCAGAAGTTTTCTCAACAATCAGTTCAAGACTAGGCTTGAGGTATAAGTGTCGGTAACAGAGTTACCAACGAAATGAGGCTAGATGACAAATCCAACGGTGTTACTACTGAAACGATGTGGAATGATAATTCCAACAAGATTACTATCGAAATACGGTGGAATGATAATTCCAATACGGTTACTATCGCAATGCGATCGGATGATGTTTCCAAATCGAATACCGATTAAAGGTCGAAAGATGATTTTAACAAATTTATCAACGAAACGGAGCCGAATAATAATTCGATGCCAAACGATGACTCGAAGTCAAATGACGAGTTAAAACTCAGAACGAGATCAAAATTACCAAATCAAAAACCCAAGGACCAAAATCCAAAACCGAATCCAAAATAGTCAAGACCAAATCCAAAATTAGCCCAAAATAATTTCAAATGCTCGAATAAGATCAACGAGTCTTATGTCGAAAAAAATAATTCGGATGAAAACAGTGCCAATCGGGTCTCACCCGATTTATGGCGAACTATACTCAAGTGCTACAACCAAGAATTTCACATAAACGGAGGCGTATAGTGATGCCAGAAGTGTTATGATGCCAGTGTGTCGTGTGTGAGTGCGGGATTTCGTGATGTTTAGCGAGTGTGAGTGTGCGAGTCCACCTTAAGTTTATCGTTCTTAAAACCAATCTCAAATCCGAACACAATTTTGTTATAACAATTCTCAGTATTTGTAAAATACACCTCTGAGACGGACATAGGTGATCAGTCCAAGTCCTGCTGTCTCTGGCTGATTATAGGTGATCAGTCTATATTCAATCGAGGTTCGATAAATTTTTTATTAAGTGATGAGTGTGTAAATACTCATCATTTTTAGTCAAATCTAAACTGCAAAACGTTTAAAAATGCTCAGAAATGCATCAAAATACTGAAAATATCTCAAAAGTGCATTTTATATGTTTCAGATGCAAAATGTTCAAAATCAGATGAAAAACGAGCAAAGTTTGCATAATTGGCAGTTTCAGTCCCCTGACTTTCAGAAAATGGCAAAATCAGTCCCTAGGCATTTATTTTAAAAGAAAAGTCACCAGAGGTCCCTTTGAAATCATATGTTGTCATATTTAGTCCTCTGGTGAAAAGTTCCAAAATATTTGAGAAATTACAGTTTTGGTCCCTGGATTTTTAAAATGGTCATACTTAATCCTTGGAATTTCAAAAATGTCAAATTTAGCCCTTGGTCTATTAAAGATTGGCAAAACAAGCCCTTGGATTACTCTTCATAATTTACAGATTTGGTCCCTTGGTTTTGTAGAATTGCAAACATGGTCCTTGTGTTTAATAAACAACCAAACGGACCCTTTTTATTACCCAAGCCCAAACTAAATCCCTTGGCCCAAATCCTCCAACCCGTCCAATATTCCAACCCGATCCACTACCAAACCCAACGTTTAAAATAAAATAACCCGCCCCCCTATTTCCCTGTCTTCCCCGACAAAGTTGTCTGCAACTAGCCACCATCCCCTCTCCAGCCACCCCTACTTCACCCTTTGTCTCCCCCCGCCTCACCTAACAACCCATCACATTTAATGCACCCTCTCCCTTGTCCCAACTGGCTTGTACCAGTTTTGGCGCCAAAACCATCAAATGGCCAAGATTGATTCCAAGGCATCCAATGGCCATTATTATTGCTGGGATCTCTTCAGAGAGCAGAGAGAAGCTCAATGTCGGTATAAAAAGAAAGAGAAGCAGAAGGTTCAAGAGTAGTAAGTTTATTTTGTTTAAATGTATGTCGTTTTTAAGTTTTTAATGTCTTAAGTAGTTCTTCATTGTATTTTTCAGTTAATTTGTATCAAACAAAGTTATTCTAGTGTATTGCAACTTATTTTAAACATCAATTCAAGTTAATGTTCATTTTCCATAATTTGTGTCCATTGTTGAAATTTTAACTTTCAAACTCATTTGTTTAAGCTTTTAGCAACTCAGTTTCAATCTCCAACAAGCTTATATAAGCTTATAATAGCTTTTTGTAAGCTTGTAATCAAGTTTAAAGCATTTTAGTTACTGGTCAACAAAAGTCAACATATGGGCAAGAATGATGCAGAAGTGGATATGTGTTGGTTCAGAGCTGGATTTGGGGTAGTTTAGAACTCATTTGGTTGGTTTAGAATAGGTAGAGGTTCATTGGTGCAGTGGCAGGCCATTGTGGCTAGGGACCTATTGTAAGTGATTCTCAAGTTCATTGCATACTTGGTAATTGTAGTTAGAAGTAGTTAAAATCTATGTATTAAGTAGTAATTAGGTTAAGTAAACTTAGTTTGATCAAAGTTACATGTTGGATTAGTAGTTAGATTAGTTTCAGTTTGCAAATCAGTAGTGAAAGGGGTGTTTGGTTTGCCTGCTAAAACTGTTTTCAGAGGTATCTTGGTAAAAGATTGTTGTTGCTTTAGTCTCTATTATCACTAGTATACTCATTCTAGTCATCTTATTGCATCCATAAACACTGAAGTCAAAATAAGTTGAATCTGCCATTGTTAAGCCTTACTGTTGGAATCAGTTAACTCAAAACAAATCAAATAGGTTTAAAACTTGTTAAGCTTGCTTGATAAAGTTGCATTACATCATATTTAGTCTATTTCAGTCCAACATTTGCTTCTAAAATTCACAAAAGTCAAATTTCAATCTGTTTCAAAAAGTCAAAATGGGGTCAAAAACAGATTTATGCAGAACTTGCAGCATCTGCACAGGGTTCATTAAAGCTTTTTAGGGTCTGATTTTTGGTCTATAAGCAGTCTACTAGGTGGTCTTTAAGACCTCATATCTGTTTTTAGCTTAAGCTCTCTGGATAAGCTAGTGCATAAGCTCAAAGTTGGTACATGTTTCCTGTTTTGCTGTCAAAATCAGTTAGCTCATAATCTAGTGTAACTGCTTATCAGAAGTTAGGAGTAGCTATAATCACTTGCTTTAGAGTAGTTTTGATATTATTTAGGGTCTGTAGAAGTTTGGTTGCTTAAATTGTAGTTTAGCTTATTGAAAAATGCTTATTTAGATCTAGTTAACACTGCAGCTCTGAATTTTTACACATAAGCACTACATTTGATATTTTTCATAGAACCAGAATATCATTTTAGCATTATCCTGAATTTTTCATTAATTTTGGTCACTGTTTGCTATTTTTCTATATTTAAAATAGTTTTTAATCACTTTTAATTAGCTTTTATTACAATTAATTAAGAAAAAGTTCAAAAAAAAATAATTTTTCAATTTTCTTAAGTTTGGATAAATATAAAAAGCCAAAAAAATATTTTTCTAGATTTTTCTTAGTTAAAATTGTATTTTTAAGCCATTTAATTAGTTTTTAATAGTTTTTAATTCCTAGAAAATAGAAAAATAATCAGAAAAATATAAAAATAGTTTTGAAAATTCTATTTTGATATTTTAGATTTTTCTAAGTCTTAATTTTATTTTTCAAGCCTTATTTCCTATTTTCTTGTATTTTAGGTAATTATTTATTAGTTAAAAATAGTTTTTAATTAATAATAATTAGATAATTAGTTGTAAAAATAATTTTCTTTTTCTAATAATTTTCTTTTATCATTAGGTTTGTAAAAATATCATTTTCATATTTTTAGGGTTAATATTGCTTTAGTTTCACATTTTCATTAGTACGTCGCGTAGTTTTTAATTTCAGTTTTATAAAAACATAAAAACAAAAACATCATTTTAAATATAGTGATAGCGTTTATTTAATAGATTTTATCTTTTTAATTTCCTTTAATTTGCATTTAAGCCGTTGTAATTTGTTGGCTTTTTCTGTAGTTATAATCATAAATCAAATCCCTTTTCGTTCAAATTTCTCGATCACTATACGTTAGGTGATCCATTGCATAGCTCGCTGGGACATAACGACCCGGGGAAACCCTATACTCCTCAGATCTTCATTGCATTCGTGCTTGAGCAGTTTTAAGCTAATTACGGTCTGCCATTCACAAGTGGCAGGCTTGAGTGATTTAGCTTGACTGTTTGGCACGCATCAAATTTTTGGCGCCGCTGCCGGGGAGCTGTGTTGATTATCTTCCGTCTAGCAGATTAGTGATTTGGATATTCACTCTTTGTTTATACCATCTGTATGTAATTATATTTTCTTATAAAAATCAAAAATCCAAAAAGATTTTCATTCTTTGTTTTTGCAACATGTTTATCCAAAAATCCAAAAATATCCATCTTTACCCTCTCACATCTTTGATTCTTCATCCCTACCCCTCTGAAAACCTTTGATTCTTTCTATGTCTTATCCTCACCCTCTTGGTTGTCAATGGTGTGGTGGTCCTTATAATGGTGGCAATTGCCCCAGTTGTAGCATGGTGGAGTCAGGAAACGGGTCTGTCTATAACCAAGATCCCTATTCCTACCATAACACAACTGATTTATTCCATCAGCTACCACACTGTGAGACTCAGCATTTTTACTGTTGTGAGTACTGTGGTGGTTCACACTCCAGTTCTGATTGTCAATCGGGAAACACGCTTGTCTATGAGCAGGTTCCTGATATCAATTATGACTACAACACATATGACTCACAGCCACATCAGTTTTACTGTTGTGAGTATTGTGGAGGTCCTCATTTTAGCTCTGATTGTCAAACAAGGAATCCATTTCCTTGTAACAATTACGACTCTTCGTATCATGACCAACCTCTACAGTACCAAATGAATCAGGCACCACCTCAGCCTGATCCACTTCCTCAAAATCTTCTCCTTGATCTTTTGGATTTAGTGAAAGATTTGAAGGAATGTAAACATTCCCAAGATAATCCAAAATCCATGGAAGAATTGTTAGCTGAAGAGCAGGCTGCTAAATTAAATTCCAAAATTGCGTTTGAAAAATCTATTAGGGAATCAATTGCAAAAGAAAAAGCAGCCAGATCTAGCTCTCAATTTCGTTTCATTCCTGATGACAGTGATGATGAGGATACACTTGATATCCTTCAATTCTATAAAGATTCATCAAGTTCATCAGTTGATATCCCAGCAGTTGAGATTCATTCTCAAACAACTGCTATCACACCCGATATTCCCACTCACTCTCTAAACATGGGGGACGAGCATCTCGACACTGTTCCTGAAAAGGAATCGGACGAATTCATAAAGTCTAGTGTTGAGAACCTTGTCCCAATCCCGAGAGAGTCACAGGGAACTTCTGATCATATGTGTGATTCTCTTTCTCCTCTTGAGTGTTCAAATGATCGTTTGGAAACTTTCTCCGATTTTAGCGACGATTGTGCTTCCTTTGGAAACATCGAGTATGTTGAGGCATCACTCCCACAGTCTGACCCTCTTCTTGAGGAGTTCTCCGATGAACTCACTCACATCAATCCACTCTTTGATTTCGAAGCCGATCTGGGAGAGACTGAAAGTCTCATTGATAATGATCGTTCACTCACTTCTTACCCTAACAATCCAATAGAGAATGTTGATCACTTTGTTCCCGAAACATTCAAAGCTACTTTCACCAATCCTCTATTTGAATTCGACTCTGAATTCACTCCAATTTCTGAGAATCCACTCTTTGATACTCAGACTGAGGATAGTGATGAGCCCACAATGGAACAAGAGTTCACAATTTCACCTCATGTGAATGATTCTCTTCATAAAGAGTTCTCCGGTGAACTCTCTCATGAAATATCTCCTCCGGAACATGATCATTTCTATTTTGATCTTGAGGATGATATTAGCTCGGAGGAAGGTGTACTCTATCATACGAGTTTGCTTATTGATGATACTACCTTCACCCTTCCTCCCGATACGTCTGCATTTGAGGATGAAGAATGGATCTTGATTGTTATCAAAATCTTTCTTCCTTTCCTCAAATATCTTGTGATTTCTCTTCATCTTCACTCCTTCGGGAATGAAGACACTATCTTTGACCCCGGCATTTTCATTTATCATTTTTGAGCCGGTTCTGTGTATATCTCATCGGTGTGGAACTTTCATGTGCTTCAAATGTTTGTCCAAACATCTTGAATGAAAGTCCGATGGAGATTGTTTCTTCCACTTTGCTTCCCCATGAACCAATGAATTCGGGGTCGAGTCAAGCTAGCGACTCGGTAATCAAAAACAGTAGCTAAACATGGGTTTTCACCCGTGTGTACCACCCTAGTGTGGGGGAGTTGCCCCACATGTTATATATATATAAGTTTCCAAAAAAAAAAAAAAAAAAAAAAAAAAAAAAAAAAAAATCTTTCTAAATAATGGCCGTAGTATTTCCCTTTTACGTTCTTTGTTTCGGCATAACCGCCGGTACTTTGAATATTGAGGGCAATATTCATTTCTAGTGTGGGGGGGAATTCTCACGAATTTTATCAGGTAAATATACCGCCTAATTCCCCCGTTTTTGGCCAATTTTTTTTTTTTTTTTGGAGTAAGTGTTCTACACTTACTCATTTGGTTATCAGTCCGCCTTGTCTAATAAAATAAAGGATTGGCTAATCCAGGAGCAAACGGCTCTTGGTAAAGATATCTCAAATCCGTTGACGGCTTGCAATTTGCCCAAAATTGTATGGTATTCAACTCACCATATCTAAAAAGTGAAGAGTTGGCTAGCCCGCAAGATTATGGCTTGTGGTAAAGGCAGTGGAAAAACCATAATTGGTAATCAGCTCACCAAAGATAATTCTGATAATTTATCTAAGAGTTGGCTAGTCCAGAGCAAACGGCTTCTGGTAAAGACAAATCAAATCCGTTGAAAGCTGGTGGTTTGCTCAAAATCACATGGTTATCGGTGTACCATGGTTCTTACTTGAACTGAAACATTTGGCTACTCCAGAAGTGATGGCTTTTGGTAAAGAGATTCAAATCCATTATGTTTTCTCAAAAGATTGCTAGGGACTAGCAATAGTTTAGTGTGGGGGATTGATGAGTGTGTAAATACTCATCATTTTTAGTCAAATCTAAACTGCAAAACGTTTAAAAATGCTCAGAAATGCATCAAAATACTGAAAATATCTCAAAAGTGCATTTTATATGTTTCAGATGCAAAATGTTCAAAATCAGATGAAAAACGAGCAAAGTTTACATAATTGGCAGTTTCAGTCCCCCGACTTTCAGAAAATGGCAAAATCAGTCCCTAGGCATTTATTTTAAAAGAAAAGTCACCAGAGGTCCCTTTGAAATCATATGTTGTCATATTTAGTCCTCTGGTGAAAAGTTCCAAAATATTTGAGAAATTACAGTTTTGGTCCCTGGATTTTTAAAATGGTCATACTTAATCCTTGGAATTTCAAAAATGTCAAATTTAGCCCTTGGTCTATTAAAGATTGGCAAAACAAGCCCTTGGATTACTCTTCATAATTTACAGATTTGGTCCCTTGGTTTTGTGGAATTGCAAACATGGTCCTTGTGTTTAATAAACAACCAAACGGACCCTTTTTATTACCCAAGCCCAAACTAAATCCCTTGGCCCAAATCCTCCAACCCGTCCAATATTCCAACCCGATCCACTACCAAACCCAACGTTTAAAATAAAATAACCCGCCCCCCTATTTCCCTGTCTTCCCCGACAAAGTTGTCTGCAACTAGCCACCATCCCCTCTCCAGCCACCCCTACTTCACCCTTTGTCTCCCCCCGCCTCACCTAACAACCCATCACATTTAATGCACCCTCTCCCTTGTCCCAACTGGCTTGTACCAGTTTTGGCGCCAAAACCATCAAATGGCCAAGATTGATTCCAAGGCATCCAATGGCCATTATTATTGCTGGGATCTCTTCAGAGAGGAGAGAGAAGCTCAATGTGGGTATAAAAAGAAAGAGAAGCAGAAGGTTCAAGAGTAGTTAGTTTATTTTGTTTAAATGTATGTCGTTTTTAAGTTTTTAATGTCTTAAGTAGTTCTTCATTGTATTTTTCAGTTAATTTGTATCAAACAAAGTTATTCTAGTGTATTGCAACTTATTTTAAACATCAATTCAAGTTAATGTTCATTTTCCATAATTTGTGTCCACTGTTGAAATTTTAACTTTCAAACTCATTTGTTTAAGCTTTTAGCAACTCAGTTTCAATCTCCAACAAGCTTATATAAGCTTATAATAGCTTTTTGTAAGCTTGTAATCAAGTTTAAAGCATTTTAGTTACTGGTCAACAAAAGTCAACATATGGGCAAGAATGATGCAGAAGTGGATATGTGTTGGTTCAGAGCTGGATTTGGGGTAGTTTAGAACTCATTTGGTTGGTTTAGAATAGGTAGAGGTTCATTGGTGCAGTGGCAGGCCATTGTGGCTAGGGACCTATTGTAAGTGATTCTCAAGTTCATTGCATACTTGGTAATTGTAGTTAGAAGTAGTTAAAATCTGTGTATTAAGTAGTAATTAGGTTAAGTAAACTTAGTTTGATCAAAGTTACATGTTGGATTAGTAGTTAGATTAGTTTCAGTTTGCAAATCAGTAGTGAAAGGGGTGTTTGGTTTGCCTGCTAAAACTGTTTTCAGAGGTATCTTGGTAAAAGATTGTTGTTGCTTTAGTCTCTATTATCACTAGTATACTCATTCTAGTCATCTTATTGCATCCATAAACACTGAAGTCAAAATAAGTTGAATCTGCCATTGTTAAGCCTTACTGTTGGAATCAGTTAACTCAAAACAAATCAAATAGGTTTAAAACTTGTTAAGCTTGCTTGATAAAGTTGCATTACATCATATTTAGTCTATTTCAGTCCAACATTTGCTTCTAAAATTCACAAAAGTCAAATTTCAATCTGTTTCAAAAAGTCAAAATGGGGTCAAAAATAGATTTATGCAGAACTTGCAGCATCTGCACAGGGTTCATTAAAGCTTTTTAGGGTCTGATTTTTGGTCTATAAGCAGTCTACTAGGTGGTCTTTAAGACCTCATATCTGTTTTTAGCTTAAGCTCTCTGGATAAGCTAGTGCATAAGCTCAAAGTTGGTACTTGTTTCCTGTTTTGCTGTCAAAATCAGTTAGCTCATAATCTTGTGTAACTGCTTATCAGAAGTTAGGAGTAGCTATAATCACTTGCTTTAGAGTAGTTTTGATATTATTTAGGGTCTGTAGAAGTTTGGTTGCTTAAATTGTAGTTTAGCTTATTGAAAAATGCTTATTTAGATCTAGTTAACACTGCAGCTCTGAATTTTTACACATAAGCACTACATTTGATATTTTTCATAGAACCAGAATATCATTTTAGCATTATCCTGAATTTTTCATTAATTTTGGTCACTGTTTGCTATTTTTCTAGATTTAAAATAGTTTTTAATCACTTTTAATTAGCTTTTATTACAATTAATTAAGAAAAAGTTCAAAAAAAAAATAATTTTTCAATTTTCTTAAGTTTAGATAAATATAAAAAGCCAAAAAAGTATTTTTCTAGATTTTTCTTAGTTAAAATTGTATTTTTAAGCCATTTAATTAGTTTTTAATAGTTTTTAATTCCTAGAAAATAGAAAAATAGTCAGAAAAATATAAAAATAGTTTTGAAAATTCTATTTTGATATTTTAGATTTTTCTAAGTCTTAATTTTATTTTTCAAGCCTTATTTCCTATTTTCTTGTATTTTAGGTAATTATTTATTAGTTAAAAATAGTTTTTAATTAATAATAATTAGAATAATTAGTTGTAAAAATAATTTTCTTTTTCTAATAATTTTCTTTTATCATTAGGTTTGTAAAAATATCATTTTCATATTTTTAGGGTTAATATTGCTTTAGTTTCACATTTTCATTAGTACGTCGCGTAGTTTTTAATTTCAGTTTTATAAAAACATAAAAACAAAAACATCATTTTAAATATAGTGATAGCGTTTATTTAATAGATTTTATCTTTTTAATTTCCTTTAATTTGCATTTAAGCCGTTGTAATTTGTTGGCTTTTTCTGTAGTTATAATCATAAATCAAATCCCTTTTCGTTCAAATTTCTCGATCACTATACGTTAGGTGATCCATTGCATAGCTCGCTGGGACATAACGACCCGGGGAAACCCTATACTCCTCAGATCTTCATTGCATTCGTGCTTGAGCAGTTTTAAGCTGATTACGGTCTGCCATTCACAAGTGGCAGGCTTGAGTGATTTAGCTTGACTGTTTGGCACGCATCATTAAGCAAGGCACAACCAATTATTATAACCAATTCGTAATACATATACCCATCTTCAATGTTACATGCCCCAAATGTATTCGTTTCCTTATCTCAAAAATATTTCGTTGCTCCATCTAGTTTATTAGCGTTAGGTGTCATCGTGTGTTTGTGTGTGTGGCATCGACTCGACAAACACCATGAATGCACTCAAATAACCACAATGCGACTCATAATGACACAAAGAGACGTCTAAATGATAAAATTTATAGTTTAATAAGTTTCGGAATAAATAGTTAGACCTTATCGAATTCGTCAACTCGATAAACTCAACTATTTGTTCATGTCGCTTATTATCCCAAAACCAAACCCATCCTAACGAGTCATAAGGATAATTCACCCATTAATAACGTTATCCTACGTACATAGCGGGCGCCTATTAGGTTCGTCAACCTAATAAGTCCGTTATCCACGTTGATCGACGCTATTAATGTTAGGTCGTCCGTAACCCATGCACAACACATAAATAGTACTAAATACTCATAAATGACACCTTTCGATAAATGTGCCCTTGAAACATTTAATGACTCATTTATTACAAAACATTTATATTTTTAAACGTTGGTTCCCTTTTTAAAATGTCGAATAACAAGGTGAACCTTGTTATCGAATGCTTAGTACAAAACCATTTGTCATATACATCTTCCAGTACTATTTACTAGTATATATATATATATATACATATATATATATATATATATATATATATATATATATATATATATATATATATATATATAGGGTAGGGATCCAGTGAGAAGTAAATTAAAATAAGAAGTGGTGAGAAGTGACCAAAACCACGCATTTGATATGCAACGACTTGTATTAGATGCATTTCTATTCATATAGATGCAACATCTTGAGTTTTGAAAGTTAATTTGATGTATAGATGGTGAAAATTGATTTTCATGATTTCGACACGTGCAGAGGAACAAAAAAACAAGAGAAATCATGAAATGCATCTAAAATACGTATATGCATCTGATTAAAAGCTACAAAAAACACTATGGTTCGTTATAATGCATCTAAGATTATAGAGATGCATCTAATTTAGGTCGGTGCATCTCAAATTTGCGGTTATAGTTCTTCTTATTCCTTCTTATTTTTAGTAATCTTCTTATTTGATCCTAACTATATATATATATATATATATATATATATATATATATATATATATATATATATATAAATTTTGAGATAAATTTATCTGTTTCAATATAAAGTTCAATATAATTTTCAATGTAAATTCCGATATAAAATTTCGATATAAATTTCGAGTCATTATTCGTTTCGAGTTCCCAAGTCCGAGTCATGACTCTCAGTTTTTACACAATCATATTGCCCAAATAAATACTAAAGACCATGTTACGGCGCTGTCAAGGTAGTCGAGACTAGAAAGTCACGATAACACCTGACGTAGCGCAAAGTTGACATATAAATCATTAAGTCAAAAATAAACAATTTTCATAATTCTAATTAATCCTTCAAACAATCTCATACCAATCTCACCATCTAAATAGACAATCAAACATACCTAACACCATTACACTTCCAATTGACTCTTTCAATTTCCCAAACACAACCGATTAACGAGTATCAAATCTAATGTTTGTCAATAACTTACCAATTACCCAAAACACCACAATTAATTTGTTATTCAATTAAGGCTGTTAATTGAAATGTCGTTCGATTCCAAAAATTTGATTCGTACCAATGATTCAACGTTAACCAAATAATCACACGTTAGTCTGATTTATTATCTGGAAACACTTACTGGTTTCACATCTCCTTATAACACTAACGGACATGAATTCATCATTAATAATCAAAACCGATTACCACTTATTTAACAATTCTAAAGAATGAAACAACGGTTTATGAAAGTTTCGACTCAAAATCGCGACACGAGACCATACACCAATCGACATCATCAAAATCATTATAATTGTTAGGAATTAGAAAATTCCATAGTGAAGTGTCGGTCACCCCAAGTATTATCTAGCAAAAGTTAGCTCGTAGACATATCATTAGTTACGTTATTTGTTAGTTTATTAGTTAGTTATTAGCGTAGTTTAGTTTAGTGCAACGCCGTGGAGGAAGGACGGGTCTTTACCCACTGTATGCCTGATCCACAGTCCGATAGGAGGACGGTATGTTTGTAACTATAAATACCCCTTCCATCCATGGAAGGGGTGGTGCTTCTCATTCAATCTAATATTCCCTTTGTGTAAACCTCTAGCAAGAACACCCTCTCTCTCTCTACTAACTCTCTAACTATGGCAAACATGTATTTTGATCATCCAAGACCACCCGAATCATCAACACAATAAATATTACGATCCTACAATTGGCATCAGAGCCAGGTTGCATTGTTTTTTTTGGTGATTCGTATGGTTTTATACGGCTGTGTATGGTTTATATGGTCTCTTGGATGGGTTGGTTGTTTTGATGTGTCTTGATTCGTGGGTTGAAGCATGTTATGTTGTGGTTCTGATTTCGTCGACTGTTTTATTAATGTCACAAGCTGTTTCTATCAAAAATCTGTTTCTGTCAAGCTATGGTTTATTAATGTCACAAGTTATGTTGAATCTTTTATCAGTCTTTGAACAGGTTTTAATGTTGAAACTGTTTTCAAACATGGTTCTTGATAGCAACTTGTGTTCTTGTTTCTTAATAGCGACTTGGTCATGTTTTAAAGGTCAAATTGGGTCAAAACAGTCATTTGTAGCTGCCTTTGTCACGTTTGCTGGGTTTATAATGAACATGGTCTGAATCTTAGTCGGAAAACTCATCGGAAAAATCAAGATTCTGCCTAGCGACTTATGTTTTTCGTCATAGCGAGTTGTCTCTTAACTTGTCCAGATTCTTTACTAATCTAGCGACTTGTCATCTGAGTTTTGACTCAGATGTGATATGTCATTTGGTGGGTAAAGTCATTAGCGACTTGGAATGAAAAATACTGGTAGCGACTATTGACTATTGAGTCAATAGCGACTTGCATGGTTTAAAAAATGAGGTAGCGACTTGGACTTATTAATGCTAGCGACTTGTTATGGATAAATGGTTGCGACTTGGTGACATTTTGACTTTTGAGTCAAACTGAAAGGCTAGCGACTTCTTACAAATCCTAGCGACTTGACTCATTTGGCTAGCGACTTACAGAAAGGATGAAGAAGAAGTGACCACATGACACGACCACAATGTACCATACACCAAGACTCAAAATGACTTCAGGTTAAACCCATCATCAGTCCATGAATATCAACAAGATTGATAAACAAATCTTAAGGAATGCAAAGGAGATGTATACCACTACCACGATTCCATGTCCTACAACTCTGAACCTAACAACAACTAATATATGTCTCGACATAATATAAGATTGATCTCAGTCGGCACTCAAGGGTATTCTTGGCTACATAAAGACCGTATCAAAAGGATCAAAACCCTCGAAATATCACATCACAGATCTTGAACTCTTGATAACTATTCAAATTTCAAAACAAGTAATAACAAGTATGTTATACTTTTCTTTGATTCGTTCATATCATTATACTAAAAGAATATATCCGATCTCAGCTTTGCTCAATTTGTGTGTGGTTTGTACAAACACATAGATCTCAAAGGATCTATACACAAACAAGCTTGTACCTCATTGATCAATCTAGGAGTTTACTCCTTTTTGAAATATCCGAATATTTAAGATTAAACAATCAACAAGATTGTTAATTGTTTTCTCCTGATTCGTTCTTAATAAACATGAAGGAACAATATACCTACCTTGAATCGTTCTTGTTGTTCTCATGGCCAAACCTATAACCATCCCTGTGGTGAGTATACATTGCGGATATCTTGTCAAGCATATGTGACGTGGTCACTTCATCTAAGATATATGCTATCACAATGATGTACGAGTGATTTGTGCTGCTGATTTATGTGCAAGGAGATATGTGATTTCGTGTTCAGGGACTAATGATAAGTGTGAGATTATTTTCAGATGAGAAATGAGGAGGCGGATTATTATGAACGATTTATTAGGGTTTGTTTGTGATATGATCAGTTTGGGAAGAACTGATGTAATGTCTAAGAGGGGGCGGATTGTGTTGAGTAGATTTTAGGGTTTGAGAGATAATGGATGAAGGAGGCGGATTATATTGTGTGTTAGGGTTAGTCTATTTTTAGGGAAAAAGTGTGATAAATTGCTCTAACTTATACACACACATATACCGGTTTGACAATGTGATTGGATATTGGGTCGTTGAATGGGCTTCATTTGCTGGATTTGAATCGTGGGCTTCAGGAATAACAAAACAGGCTGCCCACAATTATATTTGTTTGGGATCGGATTGTTTGAATTGGTATGAAGGATTTAAATGGTGGCCGAGTCTACAAATTTAAAAAATCAAGTTGGTATCCGAATTTGTTTTTCAAAATTATGAGGATACAAATTTTTAATGGAGTAATATTTTTGGTATGGTTAATTTTCATGGATGGATACAAATTCACGAATTGAGCTTAATATTTGAGATAAGGATTATTGAAGTTGGTAACCTCACTTGGGATTAGTGTTTGTTACACAAGTTCATTTGAACATTGGGTTGTGATGCTTTGATTCAAATCACATTCTGATGGGCTTATCAATATGAGATCGGATTTATGAGATTTGAATTGATGGGATTTGTTGAAGCGACTTGATGATAACAATTGTTGATTATACCGTTTGATACTTGGGTATATACATCTTCACAAAGGATATTATGTCACAGCTTGAAGTGTTTATTGGAAAATGTTGACTACGGGGTTGTTTGGACGGTATCTCTTATCTGGATTTGATGTGAGGTTTTTCCGGGCGCGTTTACTTATTTCGTCTTCGTTCTTTCTACCCTTCCACGAAGATGACTTGTTTGGGCTTTTATAGAGGGTGATAAAGACTTGGCTATTTAGTTACGTTTGTGATTCTTTCTCGCTTGACCCACAACGTTGCTATCACTTCGGTGTCTCACTGAGTTGAGAATGTCAAGAGGTTTTGTACATTGGGTACACCGTTTCTTCATCACAAGGATTAGTACAAGTTTATGTAACAAATCTGGGGAATTTTACGTCATGTTCGAGTTTGATATATCGGGTTTACTTCTCCATGTGGTCACTGCAATTACCGACAGATTGTGTGAATGATGTGTTTACCAATGTATGTTGGTTAATGAACAGTTGATGAACCGCTGCATGTTCCCCTAAAACAGATAATTCACCGAAACCAAAGTTGTCATTACACATTCAAGCTGACATTGTTTACGGTTTTGTCTCGATTTTGTAAAATCCCGCGAAAGAACCTATTTATCGGTTTAAATCGTAGACTTGTAAAATCCCGTGACAATGGAAACATCCTGGTAATAGTATAGTGCATTTCCGGATCTATCTTACGGTTTATTCTTGGTTTTGTAAAATCCCGCGAAAGAAACTATTTCTCGGTTTAAACCATAGAGTTGTAAAATCCCGTAATGATGGAACCATCCTGGAGAAAGGAAAGTGTATTTCGGGATCTCATTTGATGCTGGTGCTACGGTTTCTGTTTCGAAGAAGGGATAAAAGGGTGTACTTCATAAATTGGATGTGTGTTTGGATATTCGTCATGGCAGTTTGGTTATTACATGGTTTTACGGGGTTATGTGCTTTTGACCATGGTCGGGATGAAACCATTATCATAGTTCACTTAAAACGTCAAAGGAGGCTAGAGTTGAGTTTGTAACCAGAAGATGTGACAACGGCGTTAATTCAGTATTATTCATTTGAGGTTGAAGTGAAATATTACGGGCGAGTGTACTTAGTATCTGAAGGTATCGGGGATGGTTGGATGAAGATTCTTCGAGATCCTTGTTCGAGCTGTTTCCAAAAACGAAGACTTGGAAATCTAGTTATTTTTTGGGAGTCTTTTCCTTTTACCACGTGGGGGAATTGGGCTCTGTTTACCACAAAAATAACTATCACTTTAAGGAGTTACGTTGTAGTGCTTAGTGTCACATTCAATTGTAGATTTTCAAGAGGTAATGTACGTCTTATACTTGAAGGTTGGTTGGTTGAAGAGTATAGAGTACATAGAGAGTACTTAGAGATGCTAATGGAAATCGGCACCGCTCTTTGTTACATATGTGCAAGTTTAAGTCGCGAGTTCGGGGTAGTTTACTTCAGGGTCAAATTCATCATATTGGGTTCTCTCCATCAACTGTCACAACAAAGAGCCTACTGAATGATAATGGGTTGATTACATGTTTTGCCAAGAGATGATGAAAAGAGAGAGATTATGACGTATGAACACATCAGTTCATGCCTCTTTCTCTAAAGAAAAGAAATGTGTACGTTTCAGTGCGCATTATCTTTGAAAGAAGAGAAATCTGCTTATGACGTATGAACACAACAGTTCATGCCTCGTACTCTAAAGAAACGAAAAGTGTACGTGTCAGTGCGCTTTATCTTCTGAAGAAGAGAAATCTTCTTATTATGACCATTCTCATCAACATGCTTCATACTTTTTCCATGCGCTTCAGTCATCAAGTGAACCGGGCTACCATTGATTGTTTTCTTATTCCACTTGCTCAACTATAATGACGATGGCGACATCATGTGTTAATTTTGCGAGGGAGAAGTGTGAATAGAATACTTTTGGATGATTTCACTTATTTAGTCAAGAATGGCATCTCTGTATGCAATTCTTGAGGGGGAGAAGAAGTGTGAATTTTTTGCATTGTTGATTGATATTTGAGAATATAAATGGTCACACGGCTCTAAACTCATGTAAGAACCGAGCTTCTTCTTATCGGGTCATCTTCACATGTGTTAGGAACATGTTTTAATTATCAAGTGTAGGTCATTTCATTTGTAATAGGTCGTTAATAAATATGGTTTATAAATGTTTGTAATTGATTTCACAGCTCATGTAGTAAGCCCATGAGCTGTGATAGAAGGTTCTTCTAGAACCAAGGGGAAACACCCCTACTTATGTAAACACTATAAATACCCCCTCCCTAGAAGGGAGAGGGTTGTTGGTTCTAATTACAATTATATTTTTCATTAATCATTCATTAGTTCCTTCCACTTTCTCTCACTAAAACTTTCTCTCTCTAGAAATACATATTGTTGTGATAAGATGGTGACCTAACAAGTGGTATCAGAGCCAAGGGATAGTTTAGGTTAATGTTGATTAAAATATGCTTTTTGAGGTGTTGCAAATTCTCTGTTAGCTCGTTCTAAGAAATCTATTACTGGCTCTTCCTCTAGGTCCACTATAGTTGCGAAATCGAATTTAGGAAAGGTGCACAGTGTAGCTTCTGAGAAATCTGTAGACACACCCATTACTGCAAAAACATCTCCTAAGACAGTGTACTCACCTAGTGACTTCACTAAGACCAAAGCGAAAAATAATTGGTTATGGCAACAATGGTTGCAGCGTACCTCAAGTTTTAAATGGATTCCTAAATGTGCAAATGTGTGTAACACTAACATAATGGAACCCACTAACTCTTTGGGTTCCACTGCTTCTATCATACCACCCTCTTTGTCTTCTTGTGTTGCAGGTGATTCAACTCGTTCTGTGGATTGTTGATAGCGGATGTACCCGGCATATGACAGGCAATCTAAAGCTCTTAGTAAATTTTGTTTCAAAGTTCATCGGTACTGTCAGATTCGGGAATGATCATTTTGCTGCAATAATGGGATATGGAGATTATGTTAATGGAAACATAGAGATCAGTCGGGTTTATTATGTTGAAGGTCTTGGACACAACCTTTTCTCAGTTGGACAATTCTGTGATGATGATTTGGAAGTTGCGTTTCGCTCCAAAACATGTTATGTACGTGATTTGGAAGGTCATGATTTACTCACCGGCAATCGGAGCACAAATCTTTATACGATTCCTATGTCCGATATGATTGCATCTTCACCGATTTGTCTTCTCTCAAAAGCAGCTTCGACAAAATCATGGATATGGCACAAAAGGCTTTCTCATTTAAACTTCAAAACCATGACTGAACTCGCTCGTCATAATTTAGTCGATGGTCTTCCAAGGTTCCGATACACCAAAGATCACTTATGTTCGGCTTGTGAACAAGGCAAGAGCAAAAGATCTAACTTTCCCTCAAAACCAGAACCAAGTTCTCAACATGTTCTTCACTTGCTTCATATGGATTTATGTGGTCCCATGCGTGTACAAAGTGTGAATGGAAAACGCTACATTTTGGTTATTGTCGATGATTATTCACGATGGACTTGGGTTTATTTTATCCGCACTAAAGATCAAGCTCCAACAATGATTATCACCTTTCTCACAAAGATTCAGGTTCAACTCAAAAACACTGTCCGCATTATAAGAACAGACAATGGAACTGAATTCAAAAATCAAACACTTCGTGCTTATTTTGAGAAAGTTGGAATCACACATCAAACCTCGATTGCTCGTACTCCTGAACAAAATGGTGTTGTTGAAAGACGAAACCGAACGTTAGTGGAGGCTGCCCGAACGATGTTGATTCTCTCACAATTACCGGATTTCTTATGGGCTGAAGCTGTTTCAACTGCATGTTTTACTCAAAACCGTTCCATCATTCATACACGCCATAATAAAACTCCATATGAGATTGTTCACAACCGCAAACCAGATATCAGATATTTTCATGTTTTCGGTGCACTTTGCTATCCAAAAAATGATCGTGATGATATTGGTAAACTTCAGCCGAAAGCTGACATTGGAGTGTTCATTGGTTACTGTGAAAATTCGAAAGGATTTAAAATTTGGAATCGTCGAACTCGACAAATGATGGAAACCGTTCATGTTAACTTTGATGAGCTTACCGAAATGGCTTCTGAGCAAAATCGCTTAGGACCCGCATCCAACCGTCTAAACTTTCCTTCTTCATCAGCTGTTCCACCCATGGAATTCACTCGTCAACAATTGGAAACTTTGTTTGCTCCTCTGTTTGATGAGATTCCTGAAAGTAGTGCTCCAGATGTATCGACTGTTTCCGCTGCACACCCTGATCATAATCCAATACCCGATACACCTGCTCCAACAACAACAACTGTTGCACCAGATGCACCTCTGAATGATTCTCAATCAACAGAAGAACACATTGCTTCCAACACTGACACAGCTGATGAATCACAAAATCATGAAGTACCCGCACCCGCAGATTATGACGGAAATGCTTTCTTCAATCCATTTGCTCCGGCTCCAACCATTCCTGACATTGGCGAGTCATCTTCACGCAATTTGGATCCGTCTAATATGCAGGCAACATTCAATCATCATCCTTCAACACATAAATGGACAAAAGATCATCCCTTAGTAAATGTGATTGGTGATCCTTCCAACCCAGTCATGACGAGACAACGACTTCATACTGATGCTGAAACTTGTGTTTATGCACTCACCGTTTGTCAAGATGAACCACGAAACATTAAAGACGCTATGACATATGACAATTGGATTGAATCAATGCAAGAAGAGTTGAATCAGTTCAAACGTCTCGAAGTCTGGGAACTTGTTCCAAGACCAGATGGGATTTATGTCATTGGACTCAAATGGATCTGGAAAAACAAACTGGATGCTGAAGGCAATGTTATTCGCAACAAATCTCGTCTTGTGGCTAAAGGGTATTCTCAAGAAGAAGGAATCGATTATGAAGAATCGTTTGCACCAGTAGCTAGGCTTGAAGCTGTACGGATATTTCTGGCATATGCTGCACACAAGAATATCACGGTTTATCAGATGGATGTGAAAACGGCGTTTCTAAATGGTCAACTCCGTGAAGAAGTTTATGTGGGTCAACCGGAAGGATTCGTTGATTCAGATCATCCTAACTACGTGTACAAGCTCAAAAAGGCTCTTTATGGTCTTAAACAAGCCCCACGGGCATGGTACGACAAACTGTCAAAATTTCTTCTCGCTAATCAGTTTATCAAAGGAACTGTTGATCCAACATTTTTCATTCAACGTCACGGGGAGGATATTTTAATTGTTCAAATTTACGTTGATGATATCATTTTTGGTTCAACACATAAAAAGTACTCAAACGCTTTTGCAAAATTAATGAAACAAAATTTTGAAATGTCCATGATGGGTGAACTAAAGTTCTTCTTAGGACTTCAGGTTCATCAATCTCCTCGTGGCATATTTTTAAATCAGTCCAAATATGCTCTTGAAATCTTAAAGAAACATGGAATGACCAGTTGTGATACTTATAACACACCTATGTCTGCAACCTCACCAAAGCTGGACGCTGATTTACATGGGAAAGTGATTGACCCTACAAAATACCGAAGTATTATTGGGTCTCTCATGTATCTAACAGCCAGCAGACCTGACATTGTCTTTGCTGTATATCTTTGCTCCCGTTATCAGTCGAGACCAACTGAAAGACACCTCAATGAGGCTAAAAGAATCCTTCGCTACGTAAAGGGAACCATTCACTTGGGAATCTGGTATCCGAAGGATTCTGGTTTTGCACTAATCGCTTTTTCAGATGCTGACCACGCAGGGTGTTTAGATACACGCAAAAGTACATCTGGTGGTGTTCAGTTTCTCGGAGATAAACTTGTGTCTTGGCAGTCAAAGAAACAAGACTGTACATCCATGTCATCAACAGAAGCAGAATACGTTGCCATGTCAGCATGCTGTGCTCAGATAATTTGGATGAGATCACAACTGATGGACTACGGCTTTGTATTCAACAAGATACCAATGTACTGTGACTCCAAGAGTGCTATTGCCATCTCCTGCAACACGGTTCAGCATTCCAAGTCAAAGCATATCGCTCTCCGATATCATTTCATCAAAGAGCATGTCGAAAAGGGTACAATTGAATTATACTTTGTAGGTACTCAATACCAATTGGCAGATTTGTTCACTAAAGCTTTGCCACCCGCAAGGTTTACTGAGCTTGTCCATCAAATTGGTATGCGGTGTTTGACTCCAGAAGATCTGGAATCTTTTCTCAATCGTTCTTAAAACGTCAAACACCGAAAACATCTTTCTTTGTAAATACATATTTCAAAAACAAAATACAAAAATATAAAATCTTTCAAAATCCAAAAAGATTTTTCTTTATATAAAAAAAATAAATATAAATAATAAAAAAAATAAAAAATAAAAAAAATAAAAAATAAAAAAAATAAATAAATAAATTTGTGACTTTGAAATTTTTACATAAACATTCAGTGATTCTGTTTTTCAGTTAAACCTTGAGTTCGAATTTTCATAAGCACAACAAATCTGATAATATGTTTTTACGACGTGTATTAATCTGATTCAAATTCGGCTCAAGAAGGCTATCTCTCAAATATATTTCCGTATTTGAGGGGGAGTACTTTTGTTCAACGAAAACAAAATCTAATTCCACGAAAGGACCCTCTGGTACGCATCAGTGCCACATTCCTATAAAAGGAGCGAAAGCTTCTTACTGTTGAGTAAAACTTATCAAAACTTTCATTTTTCAAAGTTTGGCTCAACAGAACAAGTACTTCCCCTTATGTTTTCAAAACTTCAAAAGTTAGTATCACTTGTTGAGGGGGAGTATTTGCGAAAATCTTTGCTCAAAATCAAATGTTCTTGAAATCCGTTTCTTCCCAAAGGAATTTCCAACACCTCAAAAAGCATATTTTAATCAACATGTTTTCAAAAACAACATTCATATGCTATTTTTGAGGGGGAGAAATGTGATTAAAATTGTTGATCAGGAAGTTATGGAATCTCATAACGTGCTCGACTCAGATATCACCAATGAATTGACGATCTTTGAATGTCAGTAATCGAAAAGATAAGTCTTCCAAGACTTATCTTAGTAGAATGTACCAATTCGAGACACTCTTGATTGACATGAACTTTGACGGGTCTAACCTCCTTTTCAAGGAGTGTTTACATCTTCAAGGTAGTTATTAGAGCTAGTTGTCACCTAAAAGCTGACAATGTAACTCTTTAACTATACAACGTAACCGTGTCTCGCGGGGAATTGTCTATCAAGAGTCGATCAATTCAAAAGTGCCAGCTCTTCCCTCTCTGTGCAGATTTCAGTCAAAACTCATAAGCACATGTGGAGGGGGAGTATTTCTGAAAAACCAAAAACTCTCAAGGTGTTACCAAAACATGTTTTTCATCATAAACATCTTGAGAGATTTTCAAGAAAAGGTTTTGTGGTAACATAGGATAGTCATGGAGTTAAAAGGTGACTAAGTTTAGGAATAAACGTCCTATGATCCACCAGAGCCGGAGGGATCTACCCAAGGACACCACAAATAGTTAGTATTTAGAAGTCCTTAGGTATGATTGAAAAAGGAGAAAATGAGAATCGGAGAAAGAAGGAGTTGAATAATTAAAAAGAAAAGTTAAAGAAAAGGGTGAAAAGAAATAGCCCTCCAAATTATTCAACTTAGGGCAGACACCGGGTTCAATTCATATGCTACTGGTTGTCACAAGATGACACCGGTATTGAAGACAAGTCGTCATGGACCCAGTGACGCAATGCACTAAACCTTCTAAGCCACTCAAGTTCTCTCAAAAGAGCTTGTTTCATTCTCACAGGGAACCCTACGTAATCTATCGACTCTCTCTTGGAGATTGTTGGTATTGAAGAAGGAGACCCTCTCCCTAGTCTCCGCTCAGGAAAATCAAAACGCACTAATCGAGTCTAGAGCCATGAGATTCATCAAAAGATCTCTTAGGAACACTTATATATTTCATCACTTGTTGTTCAAACAATAAGGACACAAGTGACATTTTTCCAGAGTCCTACGCAGATCTTAGCAATCTGCCAGAACATTTATGAGGGGATTCACAATTGTGATCCTCAGTGATTGAATGGAAATTCCTGCCAGGGTCAACATCAAACAGCCCTGACAGCAGGGCACTTCGGTAACTCCTTGTGGGTTACGCTTAGTGTGTCTCAAACGGTCTACAGTCGTGGGGTGATGCTTCGGTGTACCTCAGCGACTCATCTGAACTGTAGGTGCATTTCGGTACATCGCGTTATCTCACTTGTGGGACTCCAGTTCAGGAACAGCCTTTGTGAGAATTAGAGATGTGTTTTCACACTATGCTGTTAACACTTTCGAAGTTCAAACTTGTAAGCGCTGGATTATTTCTAACCCATGTTTTATGTTTTTCTTCTTATGGATGCTCACGGGTAGAAAAGATCGTGCAGACTCTTCAAATGCTCATACCAACATCAACACTAATTGAAGTTCTCTCAAAAAGCAAAGAAAATTTCAGAAAGATTCTACATCAAAGTCAAAGAATCTGCAAAGTTATGAGATAAAGATCAAAGTTAAAGATGTTGATAAAGGCAGATTTCACAACTGATCACAACTACAAGAACAAAGAACAAAGATGCAAAGAATCAAAGACGTCACAAGCCATGAACGCCAAAGAAGTTCAAGACGTCAAACGACCTAAGCAAGACAACAAATGATGACCAACCCTTAGGGGGAGATTGTTAGGAACATGTTTTAATTATCAAGTGTAGGTCATTTCATTTGTAATAGGTCGTTAATAAATATGGTTTATAAATGTTTGTAATTGATTTCACAGCTCATGTAGTAAGCCCATGAGCTGTGATAGAGGGGAAACACCCCTACTTATGTAAACACTATAAATACCCCCTCCCTAGAAGGGAGAGGGTTGTTGGTTCTAATTGCAATTATCATTTTCATTAATCCTTCATTAGTTCCTTCCACTTTCTCTCACTAAAACTTTCTCTCTCTAGAAATACATATTGTTATGATAAGATGGTGACCTAACAACATGGAGTTTTTCTCTTCTAAGAGCCGTTGGTTGACATCTTCACTCGGATTGATGAGTTTATCGACAAAGTGCTTCCGGTTAATGCTTCACGTATACATCAACATGATGATTCCGAACAATCTCTCTGTTCTTGTTTGATGTGATTGGTAGTTTGGTGTTACCAACTTGTGTGTTCGTTGCGGCCTGATTGCTGATTTCCTTGATGAACATATTTCTGTTCTTGTTTGATTGGGAGGGATTTTAGTTAAGGGGATTTGCAAGATGTAAGTTATATGGGATGCTTTTTGGTGGGATGCTTTTTGGTGTGAGTTGAAGATGTTAACTATCTATTCCCCAACTGCACAATCTTGAAGAAGGTCGAATCAACAGTCTGTTCTACATTTTCTGCTACATGGAAGACTAAAGACGAGTTGCATTTAACGATCTAAAGACTTCTTCTTAATCTGGGCATCAATCAAACAGATTGTCGGTTTAGGGGAGACCACTAATTGGGAGAGAGTTATAAGTCAGATTCAATCCCCAATTAGACTTGCTCATATTCTTTAGCAGTGACTCCTCGAGACGTTGTTATTGACTATTTCTCGTATTGGACATTTGACACAAGTTGATTACTTCGGAGTTAATCATTTATCACTTATTTGAGATTGAAGTTGACTTTCACAAAGGCGTGTTCTTATTTGATAACTTGCTCGGGCTTAAGAATTTGAGTTGAAGACTTGGTTTATCTAGTTACCAGCAGTCGAGGTGGATGGTTGAAGACCTGGTTAACTATCACTATTAGGAGTTACTTTGTTTTACTCAGTGTCACACGCATATGACGGTGTGGATAATCGCAAGAGGTGTTAATGTCTCATACTTTGTTTGGGTAGTGAGTACTTAGAGATTTTGCTTGAAGCATAAATTCTCTACACCGTTCTTCCATCATTAAGTGCAAGCTTAAGATACAAATGTGGGGAAGTTGACTTCAGTTTCAAGTAGGGTATATCGGTTTTTCTTCATCAGAGGTCACTTCAAATTGTCTACATAAGGGTTGATAAAAATAGTCAGAGAGAGTCTTCAGCAAGTTGATTCCCACATAATTACATGTGTTCTTCTCAAAAGATTTCAAGTATACGGGCTTACAAAGAGTTGTTGATTTTGAAGTATCATTTCCAGAAAGGGGGAAGGAGACACGCATCTAAATGCGAGTAAACTTTGATGAACTTAATACTTCTAAGTAATTGAAGATATCCCGGGAAGACAAATGTTATTACCGCAGAGTAACTCAAGGTTTGACTCATGGCGAGTAAACTTGATGGACTTAATTCTTCTAAGTGATTGAAGATATCCCGGGAAAACAAATGTCATGACCGCAGAGAAACTCAAGGTTTTACTCATCAAGGCGTTTAGTGTTATTATTCTAACTACGTGGGGGAAGTGATGTTAGTGAAAGTTTTTGAAGATAAATGAGGTATACAAGTACGACATATTCAGGGAAGATAAATGTGTAACATGAGGGAGGTGTTATCAGTTATTCTCTCGTTGGGAATGTGTGTACTTCGGATTCTTGTGCTTCATACACATTCATCAGGGACGAAAGATGTGAACATAGGGGAGGTGTTCTTCATTACCCTCATGATGTGTATTCGGGAGAGTTCTTGGATATTGGTGTACTTCGGATTCTTGAACTTCATACACATTCATCAGGGACGAAAGATGTGGACATAGGGGAGGTGTTCTTCATTACCCTCATGATGTGTATTCGGGAGAGTTCTTGAGCATTATTCTAAGAGACGGGCTGCATCATTTCAACTACTCGGGGGGAAGTGTTCTCTTGACACCTTTTGGAATGGATTGCGTCAGACTTCAGTGGTTATGAAATTTGAGAAGATTATTTATGAGTGGGATGATACGTTGCTGTTCTTCTGGATGATATAACCTCGAACGAAGAATCACGGTGATTATTCTTAAAAGGAGCAGCTGGATCAATGATAATGGTGTGCTTCTTTGTGCACCTGGCTAAAGCAAGCTTGAAATAGAGCTTCGAATCTGCTCAACATATGGATTTTCGGTTTGGGGAGAAGCTGCCAAAGTCTCTCTTTCTCAAAGGCTCATGTTCTATCTCCTATTCTGGAGCCTCGGAAGCTTTGGTGGTGGAAGTTTAAGAGATGACGAATTCTATCTTCTACGACGTGCTGCTCGATATCCTTATCTCGCTACTCGTATCATCATCTTCTTTAACTATATCATCTTCTCTATATTTGTATATATTTATTAAAAACCAAATACAAAAATATAAAACCAGCAAAACAAAATACAAAAATATAAAACCAACAGAAAGAAAATAGAAAAATATAAAATCTTCAAAAATCCATAAAAATCAGAAAATTTCAAAAATACCAAAAATATGTTTTCTCAAGACATGTCTTCTGGTATCGATAACATCTACGGTCTTAGAAATGTCATTCAATAATGGCACGGGACTTTAGATGAAGTTCGAGCAGGAGGTGTAAATATTTCTTTCTGAACATGTCTCAAAATATGGCTTACAGTTACTTCAGACTGTAACCCCGGGCTTAAACTATGGCTTACAGTTATTTCAGACTGTAACCCGGGCTTCAAAATATGGCTTGCAGTTACTTCAGACTGTAACCCGTGCTTAAAACTATGGCTTGCTATTATTTCTGATAGCAACCCGTTCTTCAAAGAAAGGAAAGTGCTACGCTAAACCAATTTTCAAAATATTTCGTGCACTTATCCTAAAAACAATACAAGGAAAGTATGTCGAAGGACTGCTGTTCCTACACAAATGTTTTTCCGTCTAAAATTCTTCAGAAAAATATTTGGTGTTTTCAAAAATGGTGGAAAATAAGTTGCTTTAAAAACAATCAGATTTAGAGTTTTTGTAAAATTGAAAACTCAATCAATGACTTCAGCGCTTTTAAACTTTTCATAAAATGAGTCATGGATTGAGGGGGATAATGTTTTTCAAATCTACATCATCTAACGGGCTTTCTTAATTATCCTAATATGCTTAATTAAAAATGATGTTGACCTATGTTGAAGGACTAGGTGCCTAGGATATGATTGCTAGGATTAGATGATTAGAGTTTGATGAACACATTATTCCCATACATTTAAATGATCTGATTGATATGTTGCATTGACTGTTATTAGTCGATTGCTGTTTGGGTGATGTCGACCACCATATATCTGTATGTGTGTTCACTAACGTATGCAGGTATATTGGTATATAAGAATGTTCCCGATCCGGATCCCACAATTGAAGATGATTGGATGCCGAAAGGATAGATCTTGGGTTGACAAATGAATAAACTGAGCTTAATTGGACTTCCAAGGAGAGTTGGCATAAATGCAACGTAAGAGGTCTCACTGCATCAGCATATGGTTTTCTTCTAAGTGATTGAAGAAACAGAGCTTAATTGGACCTCAGTTGGCATTAAAATGCAACGAAAGAAGTCTCGCTGCATTTGCATACGGTTTTTCTTCCAAGCCCTACAGTAACAACATAAGCTTCTCAACCACCGAACGTATCTTTGTACAGGGATAATAGTGATGATACCATTTTTCTAAAACTTTGAAAAATATTGTTTTGAAAATGGAAGAATATTGTTTTGAAAATAAATCGGATTCAATGTTTTGAAATCAACCGGACTTTATTTTTGTCAAATCTTCAGTGGTTTCAAATTAAATATTTTCAAACGATTTTTCATCAAAAGGTCCGTTTGTACGAAATTAAGTGGTGATCTAAAGATTTAATGTTATGTCATGGTATGATTTCTTCTTTAGAATCAAGGTCTTTCAAAATGAAATTTTTTCTGTTCTTGTTTGATTGTGAAATTGTTTTGTTTTACTTAAAAGATCTCTTATAAACTATCATACCTGACACTAACAATCTTTAATGTCTTAAAATGGTCCTTATCTGTCATCTTTCAAAATTGAATCTTGCCACGTCTTTCCCCAAAATTTTCTAAATTATTTAAAATCTTTTGGGATCACTAATCTCAAATGGTCTGAAATCTTTGATCGGGTGAGAGATCGTGATTTAAATCTCAAATCTGTTTTAATGGAATTGGTTTTAGTCCTTCAAAGGCACTCCTGCCTCCATGTGTCAAACGATTTCAATATACATAATGCACATGTTGAGGGGGAGCATTTATCCAAAAACTAGATGAGTTTTTAAGTCAGGCACATTTTCTCCCATGTTTTATAAACCTTATTAAATCACTTGGGATCCAAAATCTCAAAGGGTTTGATATTTTTGATCGAGGGAGAATTTGTGATTTAATAATGAAATTTGATAAAAGTTGATCGTTTTGATTCAGTTGTGCAGGCTGCTCTCTCATATGTGCTAAACGCTTTCGAATCTCGAAGCATATATTGAGGGGGAGCATTTTAAAAGAAAAGAAACTATCAAGGTGCAAATGCTTTTATGTTTTAACATAAAGTACATTGATTGAGTTTTAAATGGTTTCTTAATGGCTTGTGTGTTCATGGATGTGCTTCAAAAGAACTCTTGCCTCTATGTGTTAAAATGATTTCTCTTATCCTATGCACATATTGAGGGGGAGAATTTACCAAGAAAATCAAATGGCTTTTTCTATGAAAATTGTGATCAAAGAAAATATTTCAAAGTCCTCTTGCCTCTATGTGCTAAAAAATTTCTAAATCATATGCACATGTTGAGGGGGAGATTTTCTAAATGATCAAAACTATTAAGGTACAAAATGCTTTGATCTCGTATCACAAGTACCTTGATTGTTTTTCCAAATGATTTTTCAATTGGTTTCATGGAAGAATGAACTGTACCAAAAGACCGACCATTTTACTTTATGTATGGAGTTATAAGGATGGTGAGGTTAGGTATTAGTTCCCACGATCTGCCAGAACCGGAGGGATCTTCCCAGGGACAATCCACTAGATAGTGTAGAGTCCTTAGGAATGTTGAAAAAAGAAGAAAAATGAGAATATGGGAAGAGTGCGGACTAAGATAGAGCTAGAACTAGAATAAACCCAACAAGGTTCTAGTAATGAAGTCTCGGTAAGCACTGAAGGGGTTGAAGAATGAAAAAGAAATGAATGAGAAAAGGGTGAAAAGAAATAACCCTCCAATAATTCAACCTTAGGGCAGTAACCGGGTTCAATACATATGCTACTAAGTGGTTACTAAGGTAACACTGGTATTGAAGACAAGACGTCATGGACCCAGTGACGCACTGCACTACAACTTCCCAAGCCACTCAAGTTCCTCTTAAAAGGACTTGTTTCATTCTCACAAGGAACCGACATAATCTATCGACTTTCTCTTAGAGATTGTTGATATTGAAGAAGGAGACCCTCTCCCTAGTCTCCGGCACAGGAACCAAATATGCACAATTGAGTCTAGAGCCAAGAGATCATCCACAATATCTCGTTAGGACACTAAATTCTTGAAGACTTGCTTTTTCACACAATGTGGAAAGTAAGTATATATTAAGAGTCCTACGCATTATCCTTGTGGTATTGCCAGAACATCCGAGTGATATGTAAAAATATTCACAATGAAGATGGAAATCCTTATAGAGCCAACATCAAACAAGCTCTTGGTGGGTGACATGTGAAATCTTGCAAAAGATCAAGCTTGTGACAACTGGATAGAAACGATGGGGCAATTCATTATTGAATCAACCTTGGTCCAGGAATGGAATTGACGAATACTTTTGGAAAAACCGTTCGATGTGCAAACCTTCTTTTCTCTAGCACGTTGAATGTGTACTTATGTTTTCAAATTCAAAAAGTATCTCTGATTGAAAAAATACTTTTGGAAAAACCATTCGATGTGCGAATCTCTTCTTTTCACTAGCACGTCGAATGTGTACTCTTTTCAAATACAAAAAGTAATTTTTTTTGAAAATTGATCTTTCTCATAAAACCTTCGTTGTATTGCAAAACTCTTTCTTCAAGCAATACACGATTTTTTTTCAAATCATTTTTCATCAATCAGTGAATCTCAATTTGCTGGTTCACTCACTCCGTGTTGTCTTCTTTGAGACGTTCCGGTTTGAGAACAGCTAGAACAGCTGCGAAACCCTGTCAAGGAGATTCCTCGGAATTATACCTGATCACAGGCAGTACTTACTGATCAACGGGGAACCGTGGGCCGTGTACCTCAATTCGACGAAAGTGATCAAAGACACTTTCGTGTGTTTTATTGCTAACTGTTGTTTGCAGGTACATTTGGACGGTTGCAGCTGATCAGAATTGAGGGGTCAATCCAAAGCCGCATGCTCACAGCATCCACACTTAATTTGAAGAAATCATGACTGGTGCATATCTACATAACCTGGTTCTGATATTTTATACTATGCTTCTGCTACGCTGCTGCAAATATCATGAACCAGTAAAGCGTCCGCTACTCTGATGGAAAGATGTCATGATTCAAAAGTGTGAGCATGTCGGTCCGAAAGTCACAACTTCACATGATGGCAACACAATAAAGGGTGATCTAGAGATTTACTGTGGCTGATGATCTCAATGAAAGCTCGAAGATCATTAAAGATGTGGATCAGACCAAAGACCTCCACTAAAAGTACTAATCTATGCGGACTTTGAAGAATCGCTGCTAAAGCACAAAGATTGCGGAAATGAAGAATTCAAGTCTACGAGCTCAAGACTGAAGTTAAAATAGAATGCTAGGATTCGAAATGTAAAACATGGGGTGACCTCCATTAGGGGGAGATTGTTAGGAATTAGAAAATTCCATAGTGAAGTGTCGGTCACCCCAAGTATTATCTAGCATAAGTTAGCTCGTAGACATATCATTAGTTACGTTATTTGTTAGTTTATTAGTTAGTTATTAGCGTAGTTTAGTTTAGTGCAACACCGTGGAGGAAGGACGGGTCTTTACCCACTGTATGCCTGATCCACATTCCGATAGGAGGACGGTATGTTTGTAGCTATAAATACCCCTTACATCCATGGAAGGGGTGGTGCTTCTCATTCAATCTAATATTCCCTTTCTGTAAACCTCTAGCAAGAACACCCTCTCTCTCTCTCTACTAACTCTCTAACTATGGCAAACATGTATTTTGATCATCCAAGACCACCCGAATCATCAACACAATAAATATTACGATCCTACAATAATCCATCATCTAGTTATGATCAAGGGCACATAAACATGATAAGATGCAAAACACGTGAACATGACACGCATACGATACCAATACACCAGTTTACATGTTTTATTAGCTTTAACGCGTTTTAGACTCGTGTTCATCAAAACTTAACTGTGGAACTCACGTTCACGAGACAAAAGGCCTCGTTTGTGACTCCCTGACTTAGTTATAATAGTACCATTTCTTTTATATTCCCAAATCATTTCCACGACTACTACTAATGTGCAAGTTTTAAATCAAGTGGTGAGATTACGCCAGGAAATTGCGTAACCCTGATACTTTGAGAGTATCCGCATTATTGATAAATAATGTTGAATTATTGGTTATCATATTCTGTTTTCACTTGTTCACTTTAATCTTCCAAGTACATTCCAATAGATTCCACGTATTTGTGTATATTCGTACCAAGTTTTCTCTCTGTTGTCTTGGAACTATCCAGGGCAACTACTTAATATAAGCTAAGTGTTATAGACTTAAGGTTTGGGACTCCACACTCTGTGATAGGTATAGTGCGTGCGAAAACATGAGGACATGCTTTCCATACATGTATAAGCATGAGGACATGCTTATAGGGCGTGCATAAGCATATAGAAATGCTTATGGGGTAGGCGTAAGCATGAGGACATGCTTACTGTGTGTGTATAAGCATGTGAAATGCTTATAGCGAACTACTAAGATAGGCAGAATTAAATCGTCTACTAATAGGGCACACGCTCAATCAAGTGTTCAATCAAACCGTTCATCAAATAAGCCATAAGCATCTAATCAATCCTCTTATCAAATCATTCGAGTTCAAAATTCCAGAATCATAATATACCGTTTACTCAAATCAATAATCATATCTCCAAATCGTAATGTTTCCATAATCAGTTCACAATACCCCTTAAAAGAAGCTTCGGCTTGGCAAGCGGGCGTGTGTCGGTCGAGGATCAATTTTCTTAAAACGTGGTTATAGTTTAGGGTTTATAAAATACCTAGTTCTCTATAACCTTGAGCTCTGATACCAATCGGTAACACCCCCAAATCTCGGTACAGCAGAAGACTTAATAAAGTTTTCGGGGCGTTACTATTGGATTGGTATCGCACACAGGTATAGCAAAAAGATAGTCATTTAACACTCAAAACCAATCCCAAATTTAGTTATTCAAAACATTTAATCCAAAAGTGTAAATATTAGGCCCAAAACATGATTTAATAAAATAGGTCCCCAAAGTTTATCAGAGTCAGAAATGATTCTTGAACCCTGCTTTCTTGCCAAGCTTCCACCGATCACGTATTCCAAACATCTCTCAAACACCTGAGAAATCATGCTAAAGGTCAGCTTACGCTGGTGAGTTCATAGGTTTAAGTTCAACAAAATCATAGTGGACCTGTAGGAGTTGATTTGCTATGCAAGACCTAAGATAGATAAATACCGATCCTACCCGGATCACCAACCAAAATCATATCCCGCATCCAGTGATTACTCGGGCCCAGCGACTCTAGTACAGCACTGTCGTGGCAAAATCTAGAACAATTGCCAACCCCGGACAAGGTCGAAGTAGAAGTCTATTCTTAGCTAGGCAACAGTTATAGCAATTAGGATTGCTAACCTAGTCTAAGGCAACAACTACCGCACATCTATCTAAACAGTCAAGCATATAAGCAAATCCAAATAGATTTCACGGTCCAAAAACAGTAGCATGATTCTCACCCCAATATAGTTAAAAACGTAGATAAAAGTGGGGTTATGAAACTCACCTTTGCCACAGCAATGCACTATTCACTATTGACAAGACTGCCATCTAAAGTTAATCTCCATGGCATCCAAAAGGATGTACGACGAGTACAATAGAATAGTTGTGACGCAACCTAATGCGTATACGATATTCTTAAAATACGGATCATATGATAAAGAATTCAATAGAAAGTAATGTGTTGTAGTTTTCGTTGATCATTCATGTCGTAACTTTCAAAAGTACATTATCGTTCCCAAAAGTTCATAATTCATATCTCAAAAGTTTAGTTTTAACGTTTCGTGTGGTGGTAAGAAACGTAGACGCGACGTACAACTCACACGAAGGAAGAGAGGACATCGACATAATCGAGACAGACAAACCATAACTCATGCCAAAAAGGAAAAGACATCGACCAAATCAAGAAATACCGGCAATACTCAAGCTAGTCAAAGACTAGGAAGCGACGACAACTATTTATGTAACATAAATAGGTTAATTGATAAGTTTCGACAATTTACCCAATAATCCTCAAACGTACATGTTTAATAACAAAAGACAAGTTTCCCTTTATCGCTCAATTAATAAAGGTTTCTCAATCGCTATTCATAATTATACAAGTTTACCAGAAAGTACATCATATAAGGTATATTAAGTAATCTACTATAAATGACACGTTCGTTTATTCCAACGTTTCCAAATCAATACGACTTCAATAAGTTATATTATCAAACTAATATTTCCAGACAAGTTTATAAGAGCTAATCATGTGTTATGAAACACGAGTTACCATCGTATTTAATAAGGGTTTATAATAGGTTAAATCATATCCGTCCATAATATATATAGTTATATAATTCAATAGCAGCTTAGATGTGAAAACGGAATATTTAGCTTTATCGCAAAAACAATTATACTAAACTCATTTAAACCAAAACGTTTAATAGAGTACAATACACTAATTAGTATAAATGTTATCAACAAGTTTATAAAAGGTATTTTATATTTATGAGACATGATTTATTATCGTAGTTCATAAAGGGTTTATAGTAATTAAACCATATTAATTGACAATATATATCTGAATATCTCGTTATTAGTTAAAATATGAAAATATAATACTTGGGCATATCGCGAAATAGACATATCAAACTCATTTCCGAGTCTTAACATGCTACACTCGTTTAAGCCAAAACGTTTAATAAAGTTTAATTCTTAATCAATATAACCGTATGTCAAACGTTACTTCAATGAAACAATTGTTTTGGATTATGCTTCAAAACAAGCGTTTAATCCTTGCCACTTAAATCAAGTTCTTACATTAAAAATCGTCTTCTAAGCTCAAACTCCTACAGCAGTGCACTTTTGTAATTAAGTCATAGCTGGACATCATATTCACTTTAAACCATAGGTTATCATGAGACTGTGTAAAAGTTATATATATGATATTTATTTATGAATAAGTAATAGACTAAAAAAAAGTATGAAAACACTAGGACCACTTTATCTATTTTGCCTTGAATATAAGAAAGGTCACCTACTAACATATGCATTTCAGGAAACCATGAAGCCTAGCTAATACATCTAAACCAACTGACCCGTTAAAACAGTAGCATGATTCTCACCCCAATATAGTTAAAAACGTAGATAAAAGTGGGGCTATGAAACTCACCTTTGCCACAGCAATGCACTATTCACTATTGACACGACTGGCATCTAAAGTTAATCTCCATGGCATCCAAAAGGATGTACGACGAGTACAATAGAATAGTTGTGACGCAACCTAATGCGTATACGATATTCTTAAAATACGGCTCATATGATAAAGAATTCAATAGAAAGTAATGTGTTGTAGTTTTCGTGGATCATTCATGTCGTAACTTTCAAAAGTACATTATCGTTCCTAAAAGTTCATAATTCATATCTCAAAAGTTTAGTTTTAACGTTTCGTGTGGTGGTAAGAAACGTAGACGCGACGTACAACTCACGCGAAAGAAGAGAGGACATCGACATAATCGAGACAGACAAACCATAACTCATGCCAAAAAGGAAAAGACATCGACCAAATCAAGAAATACCGGCAATACTCAAGCTAGTCAAAGACTAGGAAGCGACGACAACTATTTATGTAACTTAAATAGGTTAATTGATAAGTTTCGACAATTTACCCAATAATCCTCAAACGTACATGTTTAATAACAAAAGACAAGTTTCCCTTTATCGCTAAATTAATAAAGGTTTCTCAATCGCTATTCATAATTATACAAGTTTACCAGAAAGTACTTCATATAAGGTATATTAAGTAATCTACTATAAATGACACGTTCGTTTATTCCAACGTTTCCAAATCAATACGACTTCAATAAGTTATATTATCAAAATAATATTTCCATACAAGTTTATAAGAGCTAATCATGTGTTATGAAACACGAGTTACCATCGTATTTAATAAGGGTTTATAATAGATTAAATCATATTCGTCCATAATATATATAGTTATATAATTCAATAGCAGCTTGGATGTGAAAATGGAATATTTAGCTTTATCACAAAAACAATTATACTAAACTCATTTAAACCAAAACGTTTAATAGAGTACAACACACTAATTAGTATAAATGTTATCAACAAGTTTATAAAAGGTATTTTATATTTATGAGACATGATTTATTATTGTAGTTCATAAAGGGTTTATAGTAATTAAACCATATTTATTGACAATATATATATGAATATCTCGTTATTAGTTAAAATATGAAAATATAATACTTGGGCATATCGCGAAATATACATATCAAACTCATTTCCGAGTCTTAACATGCTACACTCGTTTAAGCCAAAACTGTTTAATAAAGTTTAACTCATAATCAATATAACCGTATGTCAAATGTTACTTCAATGAAACAATTGTTTTGGATTATGTTTCAAAACAAGCGTTCAATCCTTGCCACTTAAATCAAGTTCTTAGATTAAAAATCGTCTTTTAAGCTCAAACTCCTACAGCGGTGCACTTTTGTAATTAAGTCATAGTTGGACATCATATTCATTTTAAACCATAGGTTATCATGAGACTGTGTAAAAGTTATGTATATGATATTTATTTATGAATAAGTAATAGACTAAAAAAAATATATGAAAAGACTGGGACCACTTTATCTATTTTGCATTGAATATAAGAAAGGTCACCTACTAACATATGCATTTCAGGAAACCATGAAGCCTAGCTAATACATCTAAACCAACTGACCCGAAAGAAAATTTATTACCCATGACCCAAACCGGGTCATACCAATTCTTACCCGACCCGTCACCATCACAAACTCAAAACAGAAATCACCAAGACCTCGTAACTCGTTTGTTACCACACAAAAATACATTAACCCGTTCCCTCAGATTTTATTCGACCCCAAGACTTTGTGTCGCCGTTCCTTTTTATTTGTTTTTAACCATGAATGTCACCCTAACCAAAACTGTTATACGAATATAAACATTAGGTCTGAGACTCACGACGTTCCTACACCATATTTGTACCTAACGCCACACTAATCCGTGACCAACCGAAATCCGAACAACATCAAGACCACATAATTCTGAGACCCATTTCCTTTTCAGATTTGCGCACGAAGGTAACTAAAACAACACATCTCATTACCCTTGACTTCTCACCATACGAAAAATGTTTTAACCATACGTTTTTATACCATTTTATACTCACGAAATAATAGTCATTTGTTAACCATAAGCATCTTTTTAAAACGTTTTTATTAATTCAAATACACAAATTAACGTGTACGTATATTCGTTCATTTAGTAAAATAGAAATACAGCAAATGAGACAAGATGAGTGTTTACCGAAAGGAAAAGAGAAGAAACGAGGGTCGTGATGGAGTCTTTATACGAGTACAACCCGTATTAACCAAGCACGAACCACGATAAATCGTTATCTTATGAAACCCTAAAACTCCGAAATCTAAAAGGTTAGATTTAGGGTGCGTATGGGCGTTTCAAGACGCGTGTGGCACAAAACTAGAACCACAGGGCCTTGATCTATCATTTAGGATAGGTGGTGTAGTTAGGGGAGATCACCGGAAAGTTGGCCGGAAAAAGATGACGGCGCCGGAACCCTAGCTTGGGGTGGCCGGATTTTAGAGAGAGGTAGGAGAGAAATATTTGTGTGTGTGTGTTTATAGAGAAAGAAAGAAGAGTGGTGAAATGGGATAATGTGTGAGGGGTGGGGTATTTATATACCCAGGAGGGACCAAACTTGTTCTCTTGAAACTCTAGGGGTAGAGATGTAAACTATCCCAAGGACCCTAGATGTAACTTTGCAAAACTTGTTATATATGAGGTTCGGGGCTCGTTTAACTTAGTAAACAAAGGATTCATGACTCGAGAGTTACGCCAATGCTTCTAAAATAATTTTTCCAATAAAAACGATATATAGCACGACTCGTATCTCAAATTAAATCAAACGATCGCTCTAATCGATGTTTCTCCAAAAACGACGCATCAAGGAATTTACGAGTTGTCACATACTCCATTACCTTTTCAAACCAAGTTTACAGATGATATCTGCTGCTTGTTTTTATCTCTCTGATTTATTAATGTATTAGGTAGTTTTAAAAGAGCCGCATATGTTATAGTTTCATTTACTGTTAGATGCGAAACCAGAATATCATCTTCGGTCACACTTAGGCTTATATGAGGATATAACATTAGCTGATATGGCAGTGTTGAATGGCTTGGTGTCGGATTGTGATTGAGGATTCTCCAAAAGTCAAGCATCAATTGACTTGAGTTATGTTTAGGATGTTCAGGTTGTGTAGTAACTTAAATGCGTTAATCACACTCTCAAGAACCACCACATCAGTAGTAGTTTTGAATACGCATTTAAGTGACTGATGTTTCATTTTGAGAGACACATTCTCTTTCAGGCGTGCTAAGGATTACATGATACCCACACTTTCCTGATGTACGGACCTCTTGCCTGATTTACAGATTCTGAGTTCATTTTAAGAAATCAGAGACTTCTCTTTACCCTCTAATACTTATAAGTTCCTTATCACTCCGTGGTAACCAATCGGCCATCCCAAAACACAACAATAACATTCAAGCAAATTACACCTTTTTGCACTTTTCTAATCCCAAACCATAAACTAAGATCAAACCTATCTTCGCTTCTATTTGTATCATCCAATTAACGAATAAAGATAATAACCCCGCGCATTATCTCATCCAGATAACTGCCGTAATTCAAAACACACTAATACAATCATCCCCCATATTTAGCTTCTCCAAAATTAGCTTAATAGAACCCAAATCCTAATCAAACCCAACTCTCTATGCCTAAGAGACAAGCAAACTCCCCATTTTCAGGCCATTATTAGGCCCAACACCAGTTTTATATCATTACGATAATCTTCTTATATGTGGCTTATGAATAAACAACCACCTTCAACATATCAATCCATATATCAGATTCACCCATTCAGAACAAAGGAGGAGAACCGCCAAGATACGGTTATTCTCAACCTCATAATACTTTCAGTCATACAATTTGAAGTCCTACGTCCCTACTATAGAAGTCTATATACTTGATCATGAACATACCACAATCATACCTGCCCACAAAAAAAATGACGATTAAAATCAGTGATATGCAAAAATATCATACAGTGACTCAAAACAGTAACTTTAGTCATTCCTTTAAAATGTTCGAAAACCACAAAATAATCTAATATTTCTTAATTAGTAAAGCATTATCATTTTATACAGACCCATTCTCTTGATTAGGAAGGTCAGTGACATATTCTTGCTCCCAAGAAGTAACATCAATGCTTTTTCCAGTCTTGTCTTTCACCTCATCCGTGATATACTTAGCCTATAAAGACATAAAAATGAAAGCAGATAAGAAACATTTACGCATATATAAACAAATGTGTATCATGTTTAAACATAATTCTAGATTGAAACCATTTTCATACACGCATATAAGAAAATGTTATGAATACATTAAGAATGATTTGACATACCAATGCTTTCAGTACTTTCTTATCAGTTCCTCTAAGTGAGTCGAGATACTAAAACTTTTTTTCCTTTTTATTGATGACAGCCAAACACCAACGTTTTATTGGGCAAAAAACGGTTGATGGTATTTATTATCTACGATACTAAACAGATTAGCAGGTAAAACATAATATATTGAGCATACCTTTAGAGACCGATTTGTGACCTTCTCCGTTTGGCACCTCTCTTTTTTCCTTTGGGTAATAGTTTTTAACCCTGCATACATTACCTACGCTATGTATTGCAGAGGCAAAAGAAAGTCAGATTAACGTTGCTAAAAATTATCTAAGTTAATTGTTGCAAAGGCAAAAACGTTTACATTAAACCCTCCTAAATCTCTGACATCAGAAAAACAATCACTCCCACATTTACCCCTAATATCACGCAACCTTGAGTGCCACAAACATCATGCAAACCTGGGATGACATTCTATGAATCATGATCAAAATCTTCCAATGAACCAAACTACTTCAAACTGTAACAATGATTATAAAAAAATAATCAATATACGTAAAAAAAAATAATTTACATGATTTAATATAAACTGGGCCAATGAATGAAATTAGAGTTTCGTGTGATGAATGAATAAAAGGTCGGATATCAATTAAAAAGATTGTTAAGCTATAATTAAGGAATAGATTTGGTGGATAATTGGTTGTAGGAGATTCTCATAGTTGCATAGGTTTATAGTTTGTAATATGCAACATAATAATCAAAAAAACTTGCTGCTTAAGTGGTAAACACACATGTTATTCAACCAAATAACCAAGGTTCAATCCTTGCAAGGCTCCTTTTTTATAAACAATTTTTGAAAATTAATAAAAAAAATCCAAAAATTACATAATAGCTAATTAAATTAAAAAAATATTGCTTAAATGGACAACTTATGATTACATGGCATTAAAATGAATTACATGATATTGAGGTGGACATTTGTGGAATAATCTACGTGTCATGCCTCCTGTTATATATAATTTGACAAGTAACACTCTCCTTACAATAAAAATAAATTTTTTATTAACTACAACTAAAATTGTTAAAGTTTCGATAGATTTCTTTTTAAAATTTTCGAAATCTAGGTGATACACTTTGATTAGAAGTGTAATGTGTATTAGGTTTTTGTATGTGTATCAGATTTTGGAATATTTATTAGTGTAATGTGTATCAGGTGTATCATTAATCCGAACTCATGTATCATTCGGCTATTAGTTGCTAAAATGTTAATTTGTATTAAAATATTATTTTTATGTCTATTATTGCTAAAATTGTTATTTATAAATGATTTAGTGGTTTTTTAGACTTGTTCTTATTTTTACAACTTTAAGTTTGATCTCACGTTAACTCTCCTCATATATATATATATATATATATATATATATATATATATATATATATATATATATATATATATATATATATATATATATATATATATATATATATATATATATAGTTTCAAGTATTCCATTTATCGTTAAGAAACTTAGGAAAAATTCAAAATGGACGCAAAAATTCGGTATTCAAAATTTAGGGTTTTACATTACTTTTGTTGAAAAATTTGTGATATGTTTATACTTAGGAAATTTGATATTTTTGGGATTTCCAATTCGTATGGGATTTTGTGTATGCAATGACCTCGTTAAAACGCCATTCTCACAGCTATGCCTTCCTTCGATATTACCAAGGACATCCTTTTCGCTGGCTCTCGACCAACATCACCTATGTCGGGGATGTACCCGATAGACCCGTATGTCATGGCGAGACATGCACCGCCAGTGATGCATGGGACTACTTCGGGCCCCTCTTCATCTATTCGTGGCTCTCCTACTTCTCTTACTATGCTTTTCACCCGCACGATCACCTCCTAGCTTTATGCGACAGGACTGCTACACCCTACACTTTAACACTTTGCCGTACAGTACGCATATCCGTACGTTCACCTACCCTACTTTCTTTCCGCATTATTGCTCACTCTCCTCTATCCCTTTATACCCTCTACCACTTCATTTCATATACCTAGTGCATCATCTTTTGCACCTTGTGATTCATCACCACCTTCAATCTCTTGACTCTCTGCCTGCTTGGAGGCGTCGACTTCTCGAGTCTTATGAAGAAGAAGACCCTGAAGAAGAACTTCAAAAGGAAGAAGAGCTCGAGGAAGAACCTCAGGAGGAATAAGACCTGGGAGAGGAGTCTTATGGGGAGGATGACCCTGAGGCCGAGCCCAGGAGGATGTTGAGCCTGAGTTTTAGGAGGAGGACGAGCTTGAGCCTCAGGGGATCATGGGGGATTTGGAGGAGTATGATTTGGATGACGGTGTTGATGAGCCTATGGTCGGGCCTGTTTCCCCAGCGTCAGAGTTGGATTGGGTTGATCCAGCTTCTCCCACTACTGGTCCTACCGCGGAGGACTTAGACGCGATGGCAACCCAGTTGGGCATGCATGAGGACGCTCTTGAGAGTATAGCGGAGCAGTTAGTGGGGGTGTCAACGGAGCGATTGGGGAGGATAGAGAGTGTTGTTAGTGTGTTGATGGGAAGGTCTGCTACCATGAAAAAAGACCTACAGAGGATGGATGATCGGGTAAGAGTGGCAGATCGATCCATTCAGACAGCGAGGGAGCGTGCTTTCATAGAGCTTCGCTTTGGGGCATGAGTAGTAGGATTGGCTAGTGTTTTGTACCACTCCATATCTATATGTATTTTTGTATTTCTTCGTTATCATTACTATCATCACTTTTCTCCATTGTATGTCTCGTACTTGAGAAACCTTGTTTTGAGTTCTAATGAGATGTTATGTTGAGTTTATGGTTATGGTATAAATTACATTTTGCTGATCGTTATTGGTTTTGGGTGTGATATTGTGTTCTCTTTTATTATCCCTGTCCTCGTGTGATGTTACTCCTCTATTATGATCTCAATATTCTCATGTCTTTCTGATTCAGATTAATGGCACAAATACGTAGGGTAACCCAGAACGCACGAGCGACGACAGCTGCTGCTACTGCAACTGTAGGTCATCGTGGTCGACCTCCAGTTCAAAATGCTAGTAATCCGAACACCGTTAACCCAAATGCCAACAACCCTATTGGTGAAAATCTGAATGTCGAAATTCCTATTCCACCTAATGTCGTAACTGATCAAGCTCTGATCGATCAACTTGTGGCTCAGCATGTAGCTGAGATTCTGGCTGATTCAAACCATCCAAACACTTCAACAGGAACTCCTAGACCTAATGATAGTAACCATGGTTGTACTTATAAGGAGTTCTGAAGCTATATGACCACTAAATATGGCGGTACTAAGGGAGTTGTTGTGTTGACGAGTTGGTTGGAAAAGATGGAATATGTGTTTAAGGTTTGTAATTGTGAGGAAGAATCAAAAGTGAAGTTTGATTCGTTCACGTTGAAGGATGAGGCATTGACTTGGTGGAACAACTACCTCAAATCTGTTGGTATTGATGTGGCTTGTGCTATGCCTTAGGGAGAGTTTAAGGCAATGCTAATTAAGAATTACTGTCCTCGAAATGAAGTTAAGAAGCTGGAGTTTGAATTCTGGAATTATAAGGTGAAGGGCACTGACATGCCAACTTACACTCGCCGTTTCAAAGAATTGGCGCTGTTGTGTCCTGAGATGGTTCACACTGAAACACTTAAGATAGAGCGTTATACTGATGGACTTCCACCTTCTACTAGGAATGATGTGATTTCTTCAAAACTCACTAGTCTTCATGAGACCATCACTTTGGCTCATAGTTTGATAGATTTGGTTGTTCGGGACAACGCGGGGAGTGGGGTTGACAACAAAAGAAAGTGGGAAAATCATTCGAAGGGTAAGTACCCTAACAAGCGACAGGAGACTGCTAGAGCTTATGCTATCGGGTCTGGAGAGAAGAAAGTTTATGCTGGAAACCAACCATACTGTAGCCGTTGTAAGCTCCATCATCATGGACAATGTACTGTGGTGTGTCGCTCATGCTCAAAAGTTGGACACATAGCTAGGGACTGTAAATCTAAGACTCTTGCTATGGTTCAAGCAACCCCTAGACTGGATTGGAAAGCTAATATTACTTGTTTTGGGTGTAGGAAGAAGGGACACTATAGGAATGAGTGTCAAGAACTGTGGAATTGTGGGAACCAAGGGAATGGAGGAAACCAAGTAAACCGTGGAGCAGGAGGCAACCAGGGAAATCAAGGTACTGGGAATCAGCAGAGTAATACTGGGGAAGCTCATGGAAGAGAATACGTGGTTAGAGAAAAGGGAATCAAAGAGGACCCAACTGTTGTTATGGGTACGTTCCATCTCAATAACCGTTACCCTTATGTTCTGTTTGATACTAGTGCCGATAAGAGTTTTGTGTCCCCCTATTGCCCTAGATTTTACGAATGATATTGAGTTAGCCAATGGTAAGATGGAAAGGGTGAACACCATAATCCGAGGTTGTACCCTGAACCTTCTTAATCACCCGTTCAACATCGATCTCATGCCGGTTCCATTGGGTAGCTTCGATGTCATTATTGGTATGGATTGGATGTCTAAGTACCATGCTGCTATTCTCTATGAAGAAAAGATCGTACGTGTGCCTTACGACAATGAGATCTTGACTATATACGGGGATGGTAATACTCGAGGAAATTCTTCTAGATTAAATATCATCTCCTGCACCAAGGCTCAGAAGCACGTAGAGAAGGGAAGTCTTCTCTTTTTGGCTCAGGGTACGAAGAAGAAGAACAAGGAAGAAGAAGGGAAATGGTTAAGAGACGTATCGATTGTTCGGGATTTTCCCAAAGTTTTTCCCGAAGACTTGCTTGGGCTACCGCCAGTTAGACAATTTGAATTCCAGATCGATTTAGTGCTAGGAGCTGCACCCATGGCACGGGCACCTTATCGATTAGCCCTTTCGGAATTGGAATAACTGTCGAAGCAGTTGTCCGAATTGGCTGAGAAGGGATTCATCAGGCCAAGTTCCTCACCCTGGGAGCTCCGGTCTTGTTTGTTAAGAAGAAGGACGGATCCTTCCGTATGTGCATCGACTACAGAGAGCTGAACAAGCTAACTATGAAAAATAGATACCCTTTACCTAGGATCGATGACCTTTTCGATCAACTTCAAGGATCGAGTGTTTTCTCGAAAATCGATATAAGATCCGGGTATCATCAGCTTCGAGTTCGAGAAGAAGACATACCGAAGACCGTGTTCAGAACTCGTTATGGGAATTATGAGTTTCAAGTTATGCCTTTTGGGTTGACCAATGCTCCGACTGTATTCATGGACCTCATGAATCGAGTTTGCAAACCCTACTTGGATAAGTTTGTGATTGTATTCATAGACGATATTCTAATCTACTCGAAGAGCAAAGAAGAGCACGAAGAACACTTAAGACTGACTCTAGAGCTACTCAAAAAGGAGCAACTTTATGCAAAATTCTCCAAGTGTGAATTTTGGATTTCGACCATACAGTTTCTGGGTCATGTGATTGATAGTCAAGGTATTTATGTAGATCCTGCCAAGATTGAGTCCATTAAAGACTGGGCTACTCCTAAAACCCCGACTGAGATACATCAAATTTTAGAGCTTGCTGGATATGACCATAGATTTATCGAAGGTTTCTACAAGATAGCAAAGCCTTTAACCACATTGACTCAGAAAACGGTGAAGTACACTTGGGGAAAAGATGAAGAAGAAGCATTTAAACTTCTAAAGGAAAGATTGTGTAACGCACCCATATTGGCTCTGCCTGAGGGTAGCTAAGATTTCGTTGTGTACTGTGATGCCTCACATAAGGGTTTAGGAGTTGTATTGATGCAGAGGGAAAAGGTGATCGCCTATGCCTCTCGACAAATCGAAACCCATTAGAAAAACTACACGACCTATGATTTGGAGTTGGGAGCTGTCGTGTTTGTACATAAAACTTGGAGGCATTACCTTTATGTCACGAAGTGTACCCTGTATACGGATCACAAGAGCCTTTAGCATATTCTAGACCAGAAGGAGCTAAACATGAGACAGAGTCGCTGGTTGGAACTGCTTAGCTATTACGACTGTGAAACACGTTATCATCCTGGTAAGGAAAATGTCGTTGCTGATGCTCTTAGCCGAAAGGAGAGAGTACATCCGTTTAGAGTCATAGCGTTAGCAATGACCATCAATTCTCCGTTATCTGCCCAAATTCTTGCAGCTCAAGCCGAAGCTGTCAAGGAAAAATCTCTACGGTATGTTGGAAAGTGAAAATGGCTTCGTGAAACATTCCAATGGAACTCTATGTTTTAATAAAAGGAGTTGGATCCCACGTTATGGAGGTATTCGTGAGTTGATTATGCATAAATCACATAAGTCAAAGTATTCTATTCATCCTGGTTCCGACAAGATGTACTACGACTTGAAGAAGTTGTACTGGTGGCCAAATATGAAGGCAGAGATTGCAACTTATGTTAGAAAATGCTTAACCTGTGCCAAGGTTAAAGCCGAACATCAAAGACCCTCTGGTCTACTTGTTCAACTCAAAATCCCTGAGCGGAAATGGGAACACATAACAATGGATTTCATCACTAAGCTTACGAAAACTTCTAGCGGTTATGACGCTATATGGGTTATCGTTGATCGTCTTACTAAATCAGCTCATTTCTTGCGAATCAAAGAAACGGATAGTATGGATACTCTTGCTCGTCTGTCTGTGAAAGAGATTGTTGCACGTCATGGAGTGTCGATTTCTATAATCTCTAATCGTGATAGTCGTTTCACTTTAAATTTCTGGCAATCACTTCAAAGAGCCCTAGGATCAGATTTGGATATGAGTATTGTGTATCATCCCCAAACTGATGCCCAAAGTGAAAGAACCATTCAAACATTGGAAGACATGTTACGTGCGTATGTCATCAATTTCGGCAATGGTTGGGCTAGACACCTTCCATTGGTGGAATTTTCTTATGATAACAGTTTTCATGCTAGAATTAAGGCCACACCATATGAGGCACTCTATGTTCGTAAATGCCGATCACTAATCTGTTGGGCAGAAGTTGGGGATTCACAACTCACTGGTCCTGAACTCATTCATGAGACTACTGACAAAATCGTTCAGATCAAGAGTAGAATGCAAGCTGCTCGCCTTGGTTTAAAAATGTACGCATCATTGCGCAACTTGCATGCATCATTGCATTGCATTTGAAGTTTTGCATCATGGTACCTAATGCGAGGTCATTCCATATTGTGCTCACAATTTATCGCATTTGTGTAATGCTAACAGTTGTTGCAATTAGCGCAATTTGGAATTTAGGCTGATTTGTAAAAATAAAACCATTTATACGAAGCCTAACTATTTTATTGAGGACCTTAGCAAATGACAACCATAAACATACACATTGACGGACATAATTCTTGCCGTATATCCAAATTACCCCATTTGTATTTCATTCAAGCTCCTAGTGGTGCGACTAACTCTACAAACTAAGTAAATTTTTTACTTTAATGCATAATCAAATAGTTTTATTCCTCATGCTGTGTGATTCAAGTCGTAAACTAACATATTCTTTTTTGATTATAATAATCACATATGTTATACCATTAGATACAAAGTGAGTTAATTTCTTTGATTCAACGTTAGAACTCATATGTTGTTCAACTTTGACTAAACTTTATAATACTGAATTTTTCTATTGATTTAATTATGAATAAATTATGATTCTTTGTTACTAGAGTGAATTACATAATTGGTCCTTGTGGTTTGTTGAAAATTGCAGAAAATGTCCCTGTGCTTTTTTTTTCAGTGCGTTTCGTCCCTGTGGTTTACAAATCTTACGGATTTTGTCCCTCGTCCAAAAATTTCCGTTAAGTGTCTTGCGCTGTTAGTCCTTCGTTAGTGCAGTCCGTTAAGTGTTTTGCACTGTTAGTCCTTCGTTAATAAATTTTGCATCGTTAGTCCTTATTTTTTAAAATATAGTTTTCCCCAATTAGTCCCTTCGTTAATAATAGTTTTCACCCGTTTTTGTCCGTTTTTATCCGTTTTCGTTCATTTTTTATCCGTTTCCCCCCGTTTTTTTACGTTTTTCGTCCGTTTCCTTTCGTTTTTTATAGTTTTTGTCCATTTTTCTTACGTTTTTATCGGTTTTCATCCGTTTTTGTCCGTTTTTCGTACGTTTTTATCGGTTTTTCTTACGTTTTTGTCCGTTTAAAAAAAAATTGAATAAAAATTTTCAAAAAAAAAATTTGAATAAAAAAAATATTTTTCAAAAAATATATTTTTTTTAAAGTATGTCCGTTTTTCAATATTTTTCGGAAATTTTTTAAGATTTTTTAAAAAAAAAATATTTGAAAAAAAATATTTTTCGGAAATTTTTTTTACCGTTTTTTTTGGGAAAATATTTTTGTCCGTTTAAAAAAATATTTGAAAAAAATTTCCGAAAAATATTTTTTTTCAAATATTTTTTTAAAAAAATCTTTAAAAATTTCCGAAAAATATTGAAAAAAACGGACATATTTAAAAAAATATATATATATTTTGAAAAATATTTTTTTTATTCAAAATTTTTTTTTTGAAATTTTTTATTCAAATTTTTTTGTAAACGGACAAAAACGTAAGAAAAACCGATAAAAACGTACGAAAAACGGACACAACGTAAGAACAACGGACAAAACGAAAGAAAACAGACAAAACATAAGAAAAACGGACAAAAAATTAAGAAAAGCGTAAGAAAAACGGAGAAAAAACAGATGAAAACCGATAAAAACGTAAGAAAAATGGACAAAAACTATATAAAACGAAAGAAAACGGACGAAAAACGTAAAAAAACGGGGGGAAACGGATAAAAAACGAACGAAAACGGATAAAAACGGACAAAAACGGTTATTAACGGACTAATTGGGAAAAACTATATTTTAAAAAATAAGGACTAACGGTGCAAAATTTATTAACGAAGGACTAACAGTGCAAAACACTTAACAGACTGCACTAACGAAGGACTAACGGCGCAAGACACTTAACGGACATTTTTGGACGAGGGACAAAATCCGTAAGATTTGTAAACCACAGGGACGAAACGCACTGAAAAAAAAGCACAGGGACATTTTCTGCAATTTTCAACAAACCACAAGGACCAATTATGTAATTTACTCTTGTTACTAATATAACTTGTAACTTGTAAATAGTGATTTACTTATAAGTTTATTCCATTTACTTGGTACTAGATATAGATATACAATGCATCAATATGTTTTTTATTTTTATAATACTAAATGCATCGTGTCTAAATTGCGCTCGTATTCGCATCACGCATTAAGCATTAGCCTCTGGGAACTTGAGCGCATCGGATCGCAAAACGCAATTTTAAACCAAGCTACTCGCGATCGTCAGAAAAGCTATGCCGATAAGCGGAGGAAACCTCTTGAGTTCCAAGCGGGAAACAAGGTTATGCTGAAAGTCTTGCCATGGAAAGGTGTGATTCACTTCGGTAAGCGTGGAAATCTTAATCATCGTTATATTGGTCCGTTCAAAATCCTTGCTAGGATTGGCCCGGTGGCTTACAAACTCAGCTACCGCCAGAACTTAGCAGTGTTCACAACGTTTTCCACATGTGCAACTTGAAGAAGTGTCTCGCAGACGAGACAACTATCATTCTTCTGGAAGAGATCCAGATTGATGAGCATTTAAACTTTATTGAGGAACCTGTTGAGATTATGGACCGTGAATTCAAAAGGGCTTAGGCAAAGCCGTATTCCTATTGTTAGAGTTAGATGGAACTCTCGAAGAGGTCATGAGTTCACGTGGGAATGTGAAGAAGAATTCAAGCAAAAGTATCCTCATCTCTTTCCTACCTCTATGATTAACTAGAAGGGAAACCCAGGACGGGTTTCTTCTTAGGCTGGGTGACTGTGACAACTGTTAATTTCGAAAACCATTTTAATAAAAGTTAAACATTTGGAAATGACCTTTTGATATTATGAGGAATATCACATTGTTGAATCATCTGTGTGGCAATAAGTTACGCACTACTCGACTCCAGCATTAAGAAAAACCTAATATTGCGAGAAAACTTGGAATATAGTACTCGTCTAATGCTTAAAGACATATTTATAATCAAATTTATTAAAAAGTCGTGGCTAAGATTCGTGGCACACATAAGAAAACATGTTAGACATTTTATGTGGTAATTATGAGCTCGGGAATTTGGAGTCGGGAAACTTTAGAAAAATCACATGAATGGTCCCTCTTGGTTAGAACCGATCGCCCCTCGCCTTTAATATTTTTGTTGATTTATTTTATTTTGTAAAGAGTAAAATAAATAAATGGTCTTTGTGGTTATTTGTCACAAACAAAACACACATATCATCTCTCCACCTCACTTTCTCTCTCTCCCTCATCCAAACCCTAGCCACCGCCAAAAAACATACTCGCCGCCACCTCACCACCAGTCACCACACCACTCCGCCACCACCAAAACGCTTCTAAGCATCTCTTGTTTTCAGTCTCCTACTGCACGCGCCCAAACACACCCTTTTACCCGTTACTACCACCACACGCGCCACCTCTATACCACCCTAACACCGCCCTCTAGTTGTACAATGAAGGAGAAACGGTAGGGCCGAGTCACGCGCATTGTGACTCGGTGTTGTTGTAACTCGTGTCAACCGAGTCACGAGTTGACTCATTTTTGGTTCGGGTTAGACTATAACACATGGGAAAGAAAAGTTTTGATAATAAAAATGTGGCTAGACATAGTTTAGTATACGTTTCTTGTGTCGTGTGTGTGTTTCGAGCGCTAGCCGTGAGTTTGAGCTCACCGTGTGGCTTTGTTTACGTTGTCTTGATATTATTCTTGCTGTTGTTATTATTTGTTTACTTTTGTTTGGATTTGGATGACCCGCGATACCGATTGGTTGGAGACCGAGCTTGAATGGCTTGGTTTGAAGTGGAGTTTTGATAGTTTGTTGTTGTGACCGAGAGGGTTAGACCCTCGAGGTCCGTTTAGTTTGTGTAGGCGACGGGAATGCTAGGCCGAGACCCGTATGGACTCAGCAAAATATTGTGGAGGTTGTTGAATTTGTTGGTGTAGTATTGTTGTTGTGGGTTGTTGGTCGAGAGCGGGGAGACGCCGGGACCGAGTCACGGCAAATTATTGCTTGTGGTGTTGGTAAAAATTGAAGTGGGAATCGATTGTGTGACGATTACTAGTGACGGAGATTAGGTTAGACGTGAGTCGTAGACAACCACGAGAAGTTGAAGTGGTTGTGAATATGGGACTTGATTACTATTTGACTTGATGATTATACTTGTGAACTTTGTGACAAGTCGGTGTCACGTTGACTTTCTAGTCATCATTGACTGACAAGGCCGTGACATGGACAATAATTTGAATTATCGGACTTGAAATGACATACTAAGTTGAGAAGTAATGACTCGGACTTGTGACTCGAAACAAATGATAACTTAAATTGAATATAACGATAACTTAAGATGTGAACAATAAGTAATAATAAAGTTTTCATATAATAAATGACAGGTATATTTACTTGATATAATTTCTTTATAAATAAATAATAAAGGAAAAGGAAAGTGTAATAAATGGGTTACTAAATGTTTTGAAGGCACAACAAACTAGAAGTGTCATAAATACTAATCGTATACCATTTAATTGCATGTCACGGATATTTGAGATTAATAAACCTAACTTACTTAACTAACGAACTTATTTGGTTGACGAATCAAGTTAGACCTCGTTAGTTATGTCGGAAAGGTTTAGTAATGAGGTACGTATTCTACTGACGACTTAGGACGTGATATAGTTTTGGAATAATAAGTAAGGCGAATACATTGTTGAGTTTATCGGGTTGAAGAATTCGATAAGCTATGACAATCTATTTAAATGACTTATTAAACTACAAACTTGACACATAGATTGTTGTGGTTTTACATTGTTGATTTATTGAGAAGTGTGTGTTCACATGAATCTTATTGAGTCGACACAATGCACGCACGGATACAAAACACTAGAAAATGATATGAGAAAGAGTTTTGGAAATAAAACTGGAATAAAGTCGGGATTGGGAACTATTGAATGGAGATATAATCTAAGCCAAGTCTATATTATTAAGTAGTGCCGAGTCAGTAGTTGTTGTTTCCTGATAGTCGATACTCTTCTTTGTTTCTGTTGATTCTTGTGCATTTGCTGGACTGAGGTGAGTTTCATAGCCCCACTTTTATTCATAGTTTCTGCTTTATTAAATCTTGGGGTGAGAAAGCATGCAAAATGTTTTGATTTGAACCGGTTATGAAATTGTGTTTTGCTTTACTTATTACGTAGTCGAGGCTAAGGTTTAGTCTCTCATTAACTTGGCACTATTAGGTCATTAGCTATGTTATAGAAAGATCTATCGTGGTTGAACGCCTCGTATGGACTTGTTTTCCCAATTTGCCAGGGTGGCACCTGGATTTGTGGTTGCAATAACTTGGCATGACGTATAACATATTGGTTTGTGTATGTGATTAGAGCATGATGTTTGTTTATGTGTTATGGCTTATCTTGCGTAATAAGTGGATTTATTTTTTGGTCCAAATGATTTGTTTTTTTAATTAAACATATGAAATCACCAGCTTTTTGCTAACTTTTTAGCGTGTTTTTCTCAGGTAATTGATAAGTATGGCTTTAGTAACTGATTTGGGAGGCGCTTGGCAGCGATGGCATGGTCTTGGATTCACTTCACTCAGATGTTATTTGGGACCGCTTTTATGAACTATTTTTAATGGGCTTACTTTCGTACTTTTCTATAAATGTAAAACTTAATTACTATCGTTGGCTATGTTTTTAAGTTATGGATGAGTTTATTCTATTTCGCTATACTTGTGTTATGTACCAATTTCATAGCACCCCAAAGTTGGTAAAGTCTTCCGCTGAGAAAAATTGGGGGTGCTACAGGGGGCGAGTCAGCGAATCCAAGAATTCTATTTTCCTTCTTGTTCATCGGAAATTCTCACGACCCTGGCAAATCACAACTATGGTCTCCAAGAGAAATTGGTCCTAAATCTTTGGCTGGGCAGCACCACCCTATTGGAAAGGGATCCTCACCCATTCAAAGTCTGATAAGGACATTCGCAAATCATAGATTTTGTTTTAGGGAATAACTACTGATCCCAAAGACTCATGGGGAAACATAAAACCGATTGATAGGGAATTACCTTCAACGGTCTCTAAGGATAGCATTGGCAGAAACCCACTAGTGTTTGAAGGGCCACATGAGGACAAAGACTCAGAGGGATTTAAACCATTCGATGATATGGAACCATCAACCCCCCACGGAGTTGTGCATTCCTCAGGGATTGGCCTTAAGGACCAGGCTGAGACAACCCACTCTGCTACTGGTGGGTCAGGCCCTGACCACAACCAAGGCAAGTCTTCTTATGAAGAGGATCTGGCTAACCTTTTTTTGCAGAAAGTGGCTGATGTGGAAACTTTTCTTTTCTCTGAGGAAGAGCTTGTATAAAGTGAAGAACAAAACTATGCTGCTGGTGAAGATCTAGACACTGATGCTTAAACCACTAAACAAGAGCATCATTCTTCACCACCCAACCTACAAGGCTTGGAGACTCTCCTTTTCGTGAGGGTGATTCTTCTGAATATTAATGAGATGACATTAAAAATGGCATAAAAATATGATTTTTGGCTCTTTTGTACACTTAAAAGTTTATACAGAAAAATGGGGTTTTTGTTCATGTTACTACTATGATTATTGATTAAGAAGGATGTTAAGATAGATCTAAAATGGGTTTTCATGTTGTTTAGGTCATTTAGGGGTGTTTGGGAAAGGTCGTGGCATGCAAAAGTTGTGTAAAAACCCTAAATAAGGGCTGATTGAAATATGAGGTCAACTTGTTTTGGTGATAACTTGGTATAAAATACATCTTTTTACATGATTCTTGAGCCTAAAATGAAGAACTTCAAAATATCTATCCAACCACAATAAGTTCTTGAGAATAGCATGTCATTTGGTCGACCAAATAAGGGTAACAAACTGAGTTGTCAAAAGAGTTCTAAAACGGTAGATTCATAAGTCTAACTCAGTCTTACTATTCTTTTTTTTGGGTCAAGCGTTCCCCGGTAAATGTATTACACCAAAAAACGTTAAAGGATATGGGTGAAATCCCATATCTCAGCCTGTTACATAGGCCGTGACGCTAACATAACAAGACACTTCTATTCTCAAAACAAGAAAATAAACCACTACCCACTAGATTACATTTGACACAAAACCAAATATAAGCTTACGTCTAAGTTTTTGAGGAATCCTTATGTCGTAAGCATCACAAAAAGCAACTTGATTAGAAGAAAGCTCCTTATGGTCTTCATCAGCATAAGGATCATCATCATAGGGGTCATCTCAATAACTCTCCTTCCAACATTCAATTAGATTCTTCTTGCACCCACCACCATTTCCACCTCCACCTTTAGAAGAACTAGCAACGGGAGGTTTTTCAAAAGCTAAAAAACTAGCCAAATCATTATCATAGTCAAGAACCTCATCATCACTATCCTCTACAAACACCTTAACCTCCTTATTGCTTCCAAACATAGAATCAGTCCCATCCTTAGTCGAGTCAATTGTGATACTAGGAATATCAAGTTCATTAGTATTGTCCATATTAAGAGCATCAAAATGATTCGATGTAGCAATCTTCATCCCATTTGTACTAGCGACTTCAGTTATCTTAACCTTAGGAGCATCCGCCTTCTTTGACACACGTTGATACTCCTGCTTCTTAGCTTTAGATTGGCTAAATTTAGTCCCTTTACCCACCTCAAAGCCACAAAATGCCTTTTTCTGAGGCTTTAGGAACCTATCATTCTTTTGTGCTTGCTTTTTAAGATCAGCAAGCACACTTTTAGGACATTGGATCTCATCATAGCCAAAAACCATACAGATACCACAATGACGCGGTTTCCACTCATATTCCACTCTAATAATACGCAATACTTCCCCTTCACCATCCCAAGTTGGCACAGGAATAACCAACATCCTCTTAAGTTCACGATCAGACTTAATGTCAATCAAGGATCGGGCATAATCAAACTGCCCCCATGATTCCATACACATAGAACTAGTGTATGCATCAAGCATAATAGGAGTACCAAGTTTGGTAGCTATGGCACTCAACCCGTCTTCAGTAAATGCAACATTAGGTATATCATGAATCTTGACCCAAACATGCAGAAATAGGTATAGAATGAATAAACCAAGGCCTATTCTCCAATACACCCTTGAAACCATCAACAAAGGAGAACTTAAGACAAATAACCCTTTAGAGTTCATCATAGCACAATCCAATCCATATTTCTTCCTTGCATTCTTAACATAATTCACCACAACATGAAATGAAACTCTCTTACCAACAAAGTGCCCGAATAAGGTATTTTCAAACATAGAATTAGCTGCCAATACTGAAGATAATGGAATTTGTACATCAGCTTTATCATTCATAGGTTTTCCCGTATCAAAAGTATAAAATTTCACCTTACGAGTAGTGGTATTAGTACCAACTTTACTAGCAAAAGTCAGGGCAGCAGGAATTGGCTAGGGTATAATCAAACCGCTCTAATTATTGCATACACATAGAAATCATGTATGAATCAAGCATAATAGGAGTACCAAATTTAGTAGCTATGGCACTCAATCCGTCTTCAGTAAATGCAACAATAGGTATTTTATGAATCTTAACCCAGACAGGAATAGAGCCCAGATCTTCCCTCACGAAACTAGTTTTGGAGTCCACTTATTTAAGATAATGGGTATAGAACGAATAAACCAAGGCCAATTCTGCAATACACCATTCAAACCTTCAGCATAGGAGAACCTAAAGAAAAATAACCCTTTAGAGTTCATCATAACACGATTCAATCCATATTTTTTTCATGCATTCTTAACATAATTCTCCATGCTTACCCTAAAAAAACTCTCTCCCCTAGGCGATTTCCGGCCACCCTACAAACATCACCAATCCGATTTAAATCTTCCGATCTCATGGGTTTTCCTTCTAATCTTGATTAGTGGATTAAAAACTATCTAAGATATGATTGGTTAGTGTTTGTAGGGTGGCTCGTATTGATTTTTTTCTTATTTTATCGCCGTTTTTCATCCTGTAATCCCTAATAACTTTGTAGAGCGTGCATTTTTTATAAACCCTAAAAACTTTTATTCAGATTAAATCGATCTTTCTTGTAGGGTTTAGCGTGGTCTTTAATCTACGACCTGTTTGGGGTTCGTCTTTTGGGCTGTTTGGTTGTTTACGTTGTGCCTTCATTGTTCTATCTATAGTTATTGGATCGGGTGTTGTTTTCTGTGCTATTCACGTTGACAATAAACCCTAATTATTAGGGTTTGTTTCTTTTTTCTGATTTAGGTTGGTTAGTATATACTACAAGTGTAATATTCGATATTGCTGCAAGTGATGTGATTTTTATTTTATGTCGATTTAGAGAGTTGGAAGTGTGGTTTCGGTTTGGATTCCACTTTCTTATGTGCGTGGTTTGGATACCTTTGTTGTGTAGATCGTATGTGATTTTGAATTAAGGTTCAATATCGATGTTGTTCTTGTAAGTTGCAGATGTGGAAGCTATAGTGTGATTACTGAGTCCTAATCTCAAGATTCTTATGATCTGATGTTGTGCTACTAAGATCTTGGGTGTTAGGTCATATTGTATGAGTTGATTGCATCAATAGTGTGCATATTGTATACATGTTTTAGTATTATTGGCATCGACTTCATGTGTTGGATGTGCAGGTTTGATTGCTGGGGTTTAACCTTATACATGATGGTATTTCATCCTTAGTATGACCTTGGGGTCTTTGTATATTGTGGTTTGGTTTTTGGGACTTGTGGCTAGTCGTGGGGTTGGAAGCTTATCAGTTTTATAACTGATCCGTGTTATATTGGTCATATATAGCTTGTTCCTACCCTACGTTTGGTTATGAGGCTGTTTCGTGTAAGTTTTTCCAACCATGTTGGTTTCTGAATATGATCATTGGACTTGGATATTGGAAGTTAAGGTTTTCTTAACCCTATGTTTGATGTTTGATCCGTATTGCATAGTCTTTATTTGCCTATTTTAGTTATTAGTGTATTGATCATGCGTTAGTAACAGTTGATGCAATGGATTTGTGTTCCTTCTGGTCGTTGTGTTTGTTCATGTCGAGGAGGGGATTTGGATGGTCGGGTTTCGTTAAACCCTTGGTAGGCGCTCGCATTACCTCACGGTATGATTAGTTCTTTCATACAGTTTTTTGATCATCAGGAAGTGGGTTTGTAGAGCTTGGAAGTAGCGTGTTTGTGGATTTACGAACACGTTTCATTGTTACCTCATTGGAACTTCAGTTTTGCATGAGGTTTTGTAGCATTCGAGTACGCTTATATCGAATTCTTATATTGATAAAGGAAAGATTGCTATTGACACATTTGTAGTCTTTTTGGCTGCATTTGTTGTTTGTTGAGTCATGATGTGGTTCGACTATCATGATCCATTTTGATTGAACGTATATTGGTTGTATGTTCGTTGGGGGTTCCTATATTGTAATTTCTAGTCTTCTATAATGGACACATAGGGGTATAAGGATTATAATTTGATTGAGGATTTCTGTTTGCCATGGAAGATGATGATGTGGTGAGCTATGATGACATTGAAGACTCAGGTGTCGTTACCTGAGAGGGGAATAATTTTTTATTTTATTTGTTCATAATAGTTTTATTTCGTTTGTTAGTTATAAGAATGGTTTGTCATTCTTATATAGTGGTTTTGTTAGTTGCTAGTTGTTGCATGTAAGTGTCCTATGGGACTGAGATGAGGGAAGTCACCCTCATCCTTTGTACTTCAATGTTTTTTGGTGTAATAGAATTTTACCGGGGTGAATTAACCCTTTTACCCAAAAAAAAACATAATTCTACATAACAGGAAATGCAACTCTCTTACCAACAAAGTACCCGAATAAGGTGTTTTCAAACTTAGAATTAGTTGCCAATACTGAAGATAATGGAATTTATACCTCAGCTTTATCATTCATAGGTTTTTCGGTATCAAACGTATGAAATTTCACCTTACGAGTAGTGGTATTAGTACCAACTTTACTAGCAAAAGCCAGGGCAGTAAGAATCGGATCTTGCACCCTTTTCACAACCTCTGCAAACACTAACAGAACCACCAAAGGTACATTATAAATTGGGGGATTATTTTCTTCCAACAGACCGACCTTGTCAACAAGAGATAAATGGTCATATGTACGTTTCATTGCACTCATAGCCGGGCTACTGCTTGTATTGTCAACATCATGGTTGTTCACACAACCATGTAGCTTAGAAGAGATAGATCCATACTCCTTGCCTGGCATAGCACTATCAAACATTGAGTAATTCTTATTTGATATCGAAAATGGAATCGACACCAATGGTAATGCCATCAACATTTTTCATAGTTTTGAGACCAATACGTGGTCACGTAATCCTTCACCTTAATCCCTCTCTATCGTAACCGCCATCAAGAACAATTACACATTAGGTCGACTAACAAGAACAAAAAAACTAGTAATTACGACCATAATTCTAACAACGAATTGAAAATACCCTAACGCTAGGGTTCACAAATAAACGACCACCAACAATACTCACCAAATTAGAATCATGCACGAATAACTAATGCATCCATAAACAATAAGGGTTGTTTAGTTAAGGATTTGTTGATCATTTTTATTTTAAAACGCATGAGAATAATGATGGGTGGTTTTGACTTTGGTTTTTCATGCGTTGAAGCCTTAACACTTTTTTAAAGTTTCTTTCTTTCGATTCTTTTTTGGTTGATGCAGTTTGCTAGTTATACGATTGGTTCTTGCTTGTGTTCGTAGGGTTGAGAGATGGAAAAAGGATTTTTAAACAACATTAGTGTTTCTAAATCGGTGAAAACTGATGGTGGAGTGTCAGGTGGTAATGGTGGTATGAATAAGGAGTCAATAACGAGTGCCCCCTCTACTCTTGCCGAGAAAAATGAAGAGCTTTTACAAAGTGTCACTGCTAGACTAAGGAACACAGAGTGGAAGTGATCTGATGGCTGCTAATACATCATCATGTGCTACTATAATTATTGAAGATTGGACGGAAGATGATGGCGATATAAATATGTCTACATGCGTTGGTAGGACTGTGCAAGTTAAGCCAACGATGCATGTTAATGTTGAGAGTTTTGCTTCTGAACATTCTGATGTAAACATTAATGCTACTAATGTGGAGGGGAACCAAATTCTTGTGTAGTACAACAAGGTATGAATCTGACTTGTATGAGTAATGTTAATGGTATTGGTACTAATACGCACATTTCTGATCTAATGGATGCTCCAAATTCTAATGCTAATGTAAATTTGGTAGTAGCTCTAATGTGTTGAAAGGAACAGTTCCAATTCAAAATATGGGTACTTCTACTTCATCTAACGCATTTGCTAATATTTTGAATCCATAATGCGTGATTAGGAAGGTTAATTTTAGACCATTGGTTAATGAGAATCATATTGACAATCATGATACTTTGTTACCAAAGGTTGTTATGGAGATCGTTTTGAATAGGTATGACAATACTCTCGTTGGTTACTTTATTGGCAAGAATATTGCATTTCCTATTGTTCAAAACTATGTTACCAATACTTGGGGTAAATTTGGTTGAAGCTTATGAAAAATGACGCTGGTGTTTTCCTCTTTAAGTTTGATTCTAAAGAGGGTGTGGAAAATGTACTTCAGCGGGGCCCTTGCTTAATACGTAAATCGGCTCTCATTCTTAACAAATGGACTCCTAATGTATCGTTAACCAAAAATGAGGTAAGCAAAGTTCTAGTGTGGATTAAACTACATTGTTCCTTTAGTTGCGTATTCCAAAGATGGATTGAGCTTGATTGCTACACAAGTTGGTAAACCGATAATGTTAGATGCATTTACAAGCTCAATGTGTGTTGATCATGAGGACGTATTAGCTTTGCTCATGCTTTAGTGGAATTATCATCAGATTCTGAATTGAAACGTGAAGTTACTATGGCTATTCCCAAAGAGGATGATAGTGGTTTTATTACGACGATCATTAAGGTTAAATATGAATAGAAGCCTCCTCATTGTGATGTGTAAAGTGTTTGGAAATGACCACATCAGTTGTCCAAAATGTGTTAAGGAGGCTGTTCAAAGTGATACCTAATAACTGTCAAGGCTTCAACTATTTTGGATAAGGACAAAGAGGGTTTTACCGAGGTTAAGAATCAGAAGGATAAAGGTAAGAAGGTAGCAAAAAAATCGCAACCTATTTGAGGTATCAAACTTAATAAGTATAAATCTAGCTTTTGGAGACTGAAAGATCTGGTGACTCAATAGTGTGGTTCAAAGTTTCAGAAGGAGACTTCTTCTTCTAACGATAAATCGGGTACGAATACCAAGTCTTCTAATTCTTTTGTTGTTCTAAACTCTTTGGGGGAGGAAGATATGGATGGGTTTCAAACGATAAGAAGGAGTCACAAGATCATCTAGTGAGTGATTCGAAAGCGAAGGAGCAGGTTGTGGCTACTAAGCCTAGTTCTTTTTCTTCTCCATGTATTTCTTCTACTAAGGTGGGGGTAACCCATTTTCTAAGGTAGGGGATGTGGTTTATTTTGACAGTGATGATGATGAGGTGCTTGAGCCAGATAACCCTATGGCTAGTTTTCTCGCATCAACAGGTGGCGGTCACGAGCTTGAAGATTATTTTTTGATGATTATGCGGCTTAAGTCTACGATTTAACTGGGCACTTGGATGATATTTTTGGGTAAAAGGGCTTCATCCTGGTAAAATATATTAATAAATAGAACCAATAAGTACAATGGAATGTGGCAAAAGTACCACATTAACCTCAAGCAACGCTTGAACTAACCATACATCTGAGAAGCTCTCAATCTCTCTAGCGATTTTGGAGAATTACGAAACCCTCAATCACTTCTCACTCAACCTTAATGATCTTTAATCTTTCCCTAGTACAAGGAAGAATTAATCATAGATTTTATCTTATGTATCATCTATCTTAATTTCTATCTTATATTCAGTTTGAATTAACAATCGTTGGTTCTTTTTATGGTTTATCATAATCTCTATATTGAGTTAATCTAAGTCGGATTGATTTTCTTTATATTCTATCATTACTACAATCATTATAACCGATTTAGGACACCATTATATGATCATGGTTTAGTTATTACACATCTATGGCTTATAAACCCTTGTTGTTAGACTAGGGTTTTATAGTTCGCCTTAATTCCACATTATTACACATCCTGGTATTGTTTTGTTGCGATCTACTTTTCTAAGGGTTGTTAGTTTGTTGTGATGTCGAATTTGGGATAAGATAATAATAGTATGCCATAATGTTGATGTGGAGGCATTGAATGCTCATATGCAATGTTTAAAGGAATTAATGCTTAGAACGCTGGTGTATGTAACACCCTCAGTTTTGAATAGTAGCGGAAGCTAATCGAGGATATTACTTATTAGCACAAAGTACACATTAAAGAAAACGACTCTAAAATGAGACATTTTAAAATACATTATCATTCGAATTTATTCATAATATAAGAGTAGAGGTCCCATAATGTACATAATAAGTTTAAAAGTTTTTGTTTAAAATTTTTTGAATGATAATATGCATAGTCTTCAAAATTGCCATTTTGTGTGCCTTCATTCGTGTGCCAGACATATCTTATGGACCTGAGATAAAACATGCCGAAAAGTCAACACAATGGTTGAGTGAATTCACAGGTTTGAAAACAGTAGTGGACAATATAGTTCGTAGCATAATTGCAATGTGTATAATGATCTTCTTGATAGTTATTATTGCTCTAACCTAATGGCACTCATGACTAACTGTTGTATATATATTACCAGACGATATATATAAATAACTTGCCCCGGGTAGGTATTTTTCCCTATACCTAGATAATTTAAATAATGTGCGTATGGTTACCGATCCGGCTAACACAAACGGGATTCCTCAATCCCGATAGGCAAATCCAGAATATTTCCGCTCAATCGCAAATGATTAGTGGTCCATGATGTTGGGGACTTTTGGCATAAACAACTTAGGCATGCAATAATACAGTCAAGGCATTCAGTTTGCAAGTAATTGTCCATAATAAAACGTTTTAGCATGTATCTCCCCCAAGTAGTTTATAAAACAGTTAAATAAAAGTTGGGGCTATGAACTCACCGTAGTTATAAGTAGTAGTTTATAACAACAATAGTGTATGGCGAGACCGCGATCGTTAATGATTACTTACGAAAGCATAGCAACCGCGTTTCAGTATAGTGTACGATATGAGTGTACAAGTATATGTAATGTCATTGACTTGGTTAAGATGTTGTACATGGATCTTAAGTTAAGGTATCCCTTAATTGTTTGTTTGGCTTATATCCTTTTTATAATTGACCACGTACCACGGTTTGGGCTATCAAAATCTAGAGGTCGTGTAGTAATCGCACGAGGAGTCAGGACACTTTAAATCGTAAATCCATAATTCGTCGATACGATACCCCGAAGAGGCCTCTTTATGATAATGAAATTCCCTACTATTGTAGTACTTATCATTTATAAGTAAGTATTTGACGAGACAAATGTTGTATAAAACATGTGTCAAGTTTCGTCAAAGACTATTTGTTGAACTTGTGTGGTGACGTGATAGTATATGCTGTGTCGTGATAGTATGGTGACGTGATAGTGTTGTGAGGAAAATAATTACGGCGTGTCATATTATGATGTCGTGAAATACAAAGGTTTCAATAATAGTTTTTAAGTTAATATAAGTCCATGGGTTTAAAAAAGAGTTAAGACTTGGACAAATGGTATTTATATAGTTTATATGTCATATGGTCATTATCTAGTTTGCCAAAGTTTAGCAACAGTTCAATCTAATGAACAAGTTTTTAAAACTATTTTCGGGTTATCAAAATCAAACTAGCCGTGCGGCTATGTTACGGTTAATCAACTCGAAACAACAATCAAGGCCATATCTAATGGCTATTTTTAAGTTAAAATAGCTTGAGAAATCAGCCTTGGCTTAACCTTGGCTTTGTTTTGGCCTCAAAGAATCCAAATACAACTAAGTTTCCTTAACCATGGTTTTTTTCTAGTCAACAACATGTCAGTTTAGTTTTTGCCGTTTTTAGCATTTTCTGTTCAATTTCTCCTTATGTGCTCCTAAGTTTTTGTAGAAGAAGTGCAACTTTCATGTTTTAGACTTTTGCTGATTCAGAACAAAAAAGGGTCAGAATCGCATTTTAAAATCGTTTCAGAAGACTTTTGTTCCAACAATCTATTTACATCTAGTCATCTTCATTTGACCATAACTTTTTATCTACAAGTCTATTTCAAGTGATTCAAAGACTCAATTTCTAGTGTTTACTTCCTCTAACATTACATTAAACTTAATCATACCCAAAGTCTTTGATTTTATGTACTACTTATAAAAATTTACATCAAATAATTTTAGAGATCATTACAACCATATTAAATTAAACAAACTCTTACAAGACTTAGGTTGAGTGGTTACAAAAATCAAGCCTTGTTTTCTTTATATTTCAACCTTGTCTTCAACCTCTTAACCCAAGCTTACAAATCCTTTTACCCTTGTAATAACCCTAGGACTTTGCAAGGATCATCAATACCTTCATCTTTCTAGTATAACTTATTGTCTGAATCAAAGTGGATGATGGTGAGTCGGGGTGAGGGATGAACGACCATGGAGGAGGGATGAGAGGTTTTTGGCACTTTCCATGTGATAAATATAATTATGAAGAGTTGTCCTCAAGTAGGGGACAAAAGGATGGTTAAGCGGAGAGTTGTAAGACCAAGGTGTCTAAGACAAGGCCATGTGGCCTTGAGGTGTTGCCTTTGCACACCACCTCTCCTTGAGGTGGTAGTGTGTGCTTTTATTTGTGATACATTTAGTTTATAAGGTGTAGTTTGGTCCCGGTAATTACTAATTTTAAGCCCTTAAGTCACGAAATTTAAAACGGGTAACGTAAAAATGTAATACTTAAAAAAATATTAAACCTTAGCAACATACTCTAACTACATATATTAAAAGTGTTATAAGTCTAATAGGTTTCATTTATGTTGTTAAAACCTAATAACGTAGGTTCGAGCACGCGAATTATGTAAGGGTAAAATGTGACTAGTTGTGAAACTAAAGAATTTTTAACACATAGACTTTTCCAGGTCTTGTGTTGGTTGTGAGGATAATTCACACTATTTAATTTCTGAGATTACTTATATAAATAATTAAAAGTAATTTATATAACGTAAAATAGTAAAGTACAGACCTGAAATGTGCGAGGGGCTACAGCCTTCCCCCATTACGGAAATCAAGTCCTCATGATTTAGTTTGATGTAACCGAGAGGAGATGTGGATATTTCTGTCGCATTTGGTCATCTCTTTCCCAGGTGTATTCAGGCTCTCAGCAAGAAATCCAACGTACTTTGACGATAGGGATTCGACTTTGTTTCAATTGTTTGACCTCACGGTCTATTATTTCAATAGGTTCCTCAATAAAATGTATCTTGTCATCGAGCTTAATCTCGTCTAGTGGAATGACAAGGCTTTCATCGGATAGACATTTCTTAAGGTTTGACACGTGGAAAGTGTTATGGATTCCACTCAATTCCTGAGGTAGCTCGAGTTTGTATGCTACCGGACCAACTCTTGCTAGGATTCTGAATGGTCCAATATATCGAGGACTTAGTTTCCCACATTTTCCAAAATGGATTACGCCTTTCCAAGGCGAGACTTTCAGCATAACCCTATCTCCAACTTGAAATTCCAAGGGTTTTTGCCTAGTGTCAGCGTAGCTTTTCTGGTGATCTCTAGCAGCTTGTAGTTTTCTTCTGATCTAAATAACCTTTTCAGTTTTGTCCCGTAGAATTTTTGAGACGGTGAGGTGAACATCGCCAACCTCATTCCAGCATACGGGAGATCGGCACTTTCGACCATACAATGCTTCGTAAGGTGATGATCTAAGACTGGAATGATAGATATTGTTGTAACAGAATTCGACTAATATTAAATGATAGTCCCAACTTTTACCAAAATCGATAATACAAGCTCTTAGCATATCTTCCAAGGTTTGTATGGTTCTTTCGCTTTGACCGTCAGTTTGCGGATGATAGACAGTACTCATATCCAGTTTAGTTCCGAAAGCTCTCTGAAGTGACTGCCAAAAGTTTGAAGTAAATCTACTATCTCTATCTGAGATAATTGAAATTGGTACACCATGTCTAGAAACTATTTCTTCGATGTACAGCTTGGTCAGCTGATTCATGTCATAAGTTTCTTTGATTGGAATAGAATGAGCAGATTTTGTTAAGCGGTCCACAATTACCCAAATGGCGTCATAACCTCTCAACGTTCTGGGTAGTTTTATAACAAAGTCCCTTGTGATTCTTTCAAATTTCATATAGGAATATCGGGTTGTTGTAGTAATCCTTATGGTTTTTGACACTCGGCCTTGACCTTAGAACATGTCAAGAACTTACCAACATATTTGGCAATATCAGCCTTCATGTTAGGCCACCAATATAGCTTTTTGAGATCGTAATACATTTTGTCGGACCCCAGATGAATGGAGTACTTTGACTTATGCAATTCATGCATAATCAAATCTCATATACCTCCATAGAGTGGTATCCAACTTCTGTCTTTGAAGCATGACGTTCCATCAGAATGCTTTACAAAGCCGTTTTTGTTCTCTAACATACCGTAGAGATTCTCTTTGGGTTGGTTTTCTTCTTTTATAGCTTCAGTTTGTGCCACAAGGATTTGTGAAGGTAGTGGTGATACGATCATCATTCCCAACGATCTAACCTTTAGAGGTTTAAGTCGTTCTTTTCTACTAAGAGTATCTGCTACGACGTTTGCTCTACCCGGGTGATAATGGATTTCACATTCGTAATCACTAAGTAATTCTAACCAGCGGCGTTGTCTCATGTTTAGCTCTTTCTGGTCCAGAATGTGTTGCAAGCTTTTGTGATCCATGTATACTATACACTTTGTGCCGTAGAGATAATGTCTCTAGATTCGAAGAGCGAAAACGACTGACCCTAACTCTAAGTCATGAGCGGTCTAGTTTTTCTCGTGCTTTTTAAGTTGTCAAGAGGCGTAAGCTATCACCTTCAGTATTTTCATTAACACTGCTCCTAAACTATTATACAAAGCATCACAGTAAACAACAAAGTCTTCGTTGCCTTCAGGTAACACTAAGATAGGTGCACTGCACAATTTCTCCTATAGAAATTGAAACGCTTCTTCTTCTTTTTCGCCCCAATCAAATTTCACATTCTTCTGAGTCAATTTAGTTAAAGGCTTTGCTATCTTGGAAAAACCTTCAATGAATCTACGGTAATGTCCAGCAAGTCCTAAAAATTGACGTATTTCCGTTGGATTTTTAGGGGCAGCCCAATTCTTTATGGACTCTATCTTAGCGGGATCCACATGAATTCCATGACTATCAATTACGTGGCCCAATAATTTTACACTTGAGATCCAAAATTCACATTTTGAGAATTTAGCGTACAACTTATCTTTCTTGAGTAACTCAACGATCAGCTTGAGATTTTTTTCATGTTCTTCTTTACTCTTAGATTAAATTAGAATATCATCTATGAATATAATCACAAACTTATCCAAATATGGTCTACACACTCGATTCATGAGATCCATGAATACTGCTGGAGTGTTAGTTACACCAAATGGCATAACCTGAAACTCATAGTGACCATACCGACTCCTAAATGCCTTTTTCGGAATATCCTCTTCTCGAACTCTAAGTTGGTGATATCCTGATCGCAAATCGATCTTGGAGTATACGCTTGAACCTTGGATTTGATCAAAATATCATCGATTCTTTGAAGTGGGTATCGGTTCTTTATAGTTAGTTTATTTAACTCTCTGCAATCAATGCTCATTCTGAAGGATCCATACTTCTTTTTAAAACCTTTATCCATAAGTTCTTGCAATTGGTTGGATAACTATTGCAATTCTGAAGGGGCTAAGCGATAGGGTGCTCGAGCAACTGGTGCGGCACTTGGCACCAATTCGATTTGGAACTCCACTTGTCTAGGTGGTGGAAGTCTGGGTAAATCTTTAGGAAATACTTCAGGATAATCACGTACAACACGTACATCTTCGAGTCGTTTCTCCTCTAAATTGTTTCTCCGTTATATGGGCTAAGAAGACATAACATCCCTTCTTGATGTACTTTTGAGTTTTATTGAAAGAATTGATGTTCAGGCGAGTTCCACTTCAATCTCCTTGGATAACCAAGGTTTCATTATCGATAGGAATATGTACAACTTTCTCGCCACAGATGATATATGCATTATGTTGCGATAACCATTCCATACCAATTATAGCGTCAAAACTTCCGAGTTCTATTGGCATGAGGTATGTTTTGAATGGATGACCTAAAAAGTTAAGTGTACAATTTTGAAGTATAGTGTTGGTGGTTACAAGATTCCCATTTGCTAACTCAATGGTAAAGGCGGTGTCTAACGTAGTGGGTGCAATATCAAGTAAAGGTGCAAATGCAGTAGATATAAAACTTTTATCAGCACCTGAATCAAATAAAATTTTAGCATAATGGTTATTGAGTAGAAACAAACCCGTAACCACATTCGGATCCTGCTGTGCATCTTTATCACCCATAACATACGCCCTACAACGAGCTCTACCTTCTTACTGACCATTGTTTCGGGGACTTTTTCTCTTGATGTGTCCACGTTATCCACACCTAAAACAAGTCACTATTGGTTTAGTGTTGGCACCAGTAGAAGGCTCCTTCCCTCTGCAGTCCTTGGTTTGATGCCTTGTCTTTTGACAATTCTTGCATCTAACTGTGCAAGGGCCTTCATGATGTAACTTGCATCTGTAACACAAAGGAGCCTTTCCTTGATAACCTCCTCCTTCAGCTAGGGCACCAGCAGTAGCAACGGTACCTCTGGCATTTTCTTTCATACGGTTTTGCTGGTTGTGGTGGTTTGTGTTTCGGTTTTGTTGGTTAGGATTGTTGTTGTTACCCTTCGGTTATCATTCCACCTTCTCTTGTTGTTGTTGTTAATGTGGGTATTGTTATTGGGATGTTTGTTGTTGTTATTGTTGCGGTTATGGTTATTATCATGAAACAGAACAGTTCATGCTCTAACCACTTGATCCATCAACTTACGAGCCATTCCCATTGCCTCGTCTAATGTTTTCGGATCAAATGAGGTCACATTTCCCTAAATAGGTTGTAGAGGTCCCCACATGTACCTCTCTAGTAATTTCTCATTGGTCGGAACCATTGTTGGGCATAAGATTTCCAATTCATGGAATCGGCGATTGTATGTAGTGATATATGTGCCCTTAACTATGTGGTTCCAGAATTCAACTTCCAACTTCTGCACCTCGTTACGAGGACAATATTGTTTGATCTTCATTGTTTTTATTTCAACCCAGGAAATTTTGTAGGCATTTTCAATGCCAATTGGTTGAACTACAGAGTTCCACCAGGATAATGCTTCATCCATCAAGGTACTGGTTGCATATTTGACCTTGCAGTCTTCAGTGGTGTTGCTGATCAGGAACACAGTTTCAGATCTCTCAAACCATCGGGTTAACCTACAGCTCCTTCAATGCCTTTAAAATTTATAGGTTGGCATTTCATGAATTCACAGAATGAACAGCCCTTTGGCATTGGTGCAACATTTATTCTTTCGGCACCAACAACTGGTCCCGTAGCATTAGAACCTCCCGCTCCAACATTAGTTGCAGCGGCCCTAGCGGTTGCAAGTGCCTCGGCAACAACGACAGTTTTTGCGGCTTCAGCAACCTCAGTGGTCGTGGCAGCATTTGTAGTTGCAGTTGCCCGCTCAGCTCTATGTGCGGCAACCACTTTATCGGCAAACTTTTATCAACATCAGCTTTGCTTTTCGTTTTAGGTGGCATGATTCTATCAATTAAACAAGAGATGTGGTATAAGTATGAAGTTGGATAATAAGTACGATTATAACATAATGATAGAAGAATAACGTTGGAAATTAAATCACAACACAAGACGAGATAGATTTATACAACAAAAGTGACATTCATATATAGTTAATCCGTTATACCGGGTACAAAATCGAAACCCATAACAGGTTTCTTTAAAATTTATTGACGAAACTATGAGTCAATAATTACATCGTTCACTAGCTACACATCAATGGCTTCAGTAGGACGAAACTTGTAACACCCCCAACTTCGTGATACGCAGCGGAATTCAAACTGGGTGTTACTTCATGGCACAACAGTCATAACAATAGAATACGAACTCTAATGCAGTCGTTTTAAAAGATTTATCATTCGATTTATATAAATATCAGAGTTTACAGAAATGAGGTCCCAGATGGTTCCAAGTTTACAAAATACATTAAATTGGTTTTCGAATGATAATAAAATTTATAGCCTTCTTGAGTATCCGTGCTCCTCCGTGCCAGCCTCGTACAATATGGACCTGGAATACATGCTTAAAACTGTCAACACAAAGGTTGAGTGAAATTCATAGAGTTTAGGAAATCAGTTGAACACATAATGTTTGTGTGGGTTACGTTATACACCCATAATGTTGAAAACAAAACAGATATTATTGCACTAAGCTCATGATGCTGAAAACGTTAACAGCTTGTCAATAGAAATTGATATAATAGTAACAGTTGCCCTAATAGGTAATTTGCCAAAAACCTATAGATCTTCAAATATAGTGCGTTTGTTTGCCTACCCGGTCAACACAAACGGGATTCATCAATCCCAATAGGCCTATCCACAATATTCGCGTTCACTCGTAAGTCATTAATGGTTCATGATAGTAGGGACTTAAGATTGGCAATAGTGGTACTTAGTGCAAATAATACATTTCAGATAAGCATACAGTTTGAAAGCAATGTGTTCGATTTAAAATAAAGCATGTATCTCCCCCAAGGGTTTGTAAAACAATTAAGTAATAGAAAGTGGGGCTATGAACTCACCTCAGGGTAAATGATATCAAATGTATAATGAGAATGATGGATATACCGTGAGAACTTCTACGAGCAACCTAGAATAAGATGTTGCGACTTAGGTTTGGAATAATGTTTAGGAAAACATAAACCATCCTATATACGTCTGTATGTTGATCATGATGTAGTACATGGTTTTTGTGTATGTCGTTTATAGAAATGGTCTAATTTACTTCACAGACATTGTAAGTTATACAAAGTCTCTAGGAATTATCTTATAAACCTTATATGATATTGTTTTACATGAAACCCGTCACAGTCTATCAATTTCCCTAATGGAAATACAAGAAATAGGATTTCTAAAGGACAAAGTGACTCATCATCTACAAAAGCTGAAGTTCAGCAACTTTCTCTACATTCATCAAAATTCTCTTCTGAAACCCTCATTGTTAAAGGTTCGTGATTCTAGCCAAGTATAGACTATTTTAGAATTACTTAAGATTTCCTTTCCACGCGTATCTACCCATACTATCTTCAGTGAAATGGAATTTGAAAACATAGGTTACAAGTATTTTATACATGAGATAATCCGAACTACTATCTTGCGATAGTCATCAAATCTTCTCGTCATTTCTTAGAAATACTAGCCTGATTAGGTTTCAAGACTATCATTCCGCCATATTCCTTTAAAATTCACTTTTGATTTTAAAACAAACTTGACACCTCTACCTAAGAATAAAGGTAAACATAGCAACTTGAATCACCCGAAATGGACAAACGAGTCAAAAGTTATAGGCAAAAGAAGTTAGCGAAACCTAGACGCCAAAACTGCCATGTAGAAGCTGTTTTTGGTTCTGCCTTTTTAAAAGTGGTACTTCTGGTCCGAATCATCAAATAGTTAAAACAAGAAAGTTGTCCGGAACGACGTTTTCCTTCAATATTAAAGAAGCTCGGACCTTGAAAACACTTAAACAGGCCATAATTATTCAAAAACAGAAACAGCCCTATGGATGTTACAAAACTCCCTAAAGCCCCTTAGTTCTTGATACATGGCTTGCATTTCTGCTCGTACGTTATAAATATCGATCTCGAGCCTATAATGATCGGCTTGAGCAATTTCTAACTTGGTTTCCGCTGATTATACGTGGCGTTTCAACTCTTTAATTTGACCACTTGAAAACCTGTTATAGGATCCAAGACAATTTCTTCCACACGTGTAAGGCCATCTTGGATATAACTCATATCCAGGATTGCCAGATCAGTTCTTTGTCGGGCATTAACGGTTTCAACTCTTGTCGAAGAGATTTTCGTTTCACGACGATGCATTGCCCTAGTCAAAAAGTGGACATTGTTTTGAAGTGCCGTGACATCTTGTCGTAGGCATCCCATTTCATACCTTGGGAAATTTGGAAAAGAATTAGATGGCCTTCCCTTAGTAGCGGGAGTAACCGAAACAAGAATTTCAGAGTTTGCTGGAGTAGATGGTGACACTGGTGATGGTGGAGGTGGAGATCCATTGAGTATGACATCCGATTGAAAAGGTTCTTCCTCCTCTTCATCATCATCGAAAATCACATCCATGTCATCATCATCATTAAAGATCATATTTTCATCTTATTCTGGATCTTCGTCCAGATCACCCTCGGGTTCATTTTCATCAGCCAAATCTTCATATGGTTTCGCATCCTCGTCATCCCCATAGTCCACAATATCAAGATAATCATCATCTTGATCTAGGGGATTTTGTGCTTGGATGGGAGTATGGAGTGCTTTCTCTTGTTGAGCTGGTATAGCTTAATTTGGAACAACAAGATCGTGATTTGGGGATGGTGGTACAAACATAATGTCTGCATAAAAGTCCATGTTCAGAGTTAGTTAAATGTTCATAAAAATGAAAATAGTGATATGTCAAATAGTGGGCATGGCACTCAAAATATGAAGACTACAATGAGTGAATCGTTACATAGTAGTTATAGTTTAGGTGTATAATGTACCCTGGTTCTCTATAACAGTGGCTCTGATTCTAATCTGTAACACCCTCAGTTTTGAATAGTAGAGGAAGCTAATCGAGGATATAACTTATTAGCACAAAGTACACATTACAGAAAATGACTCTAAAATGACGTGTTTTAAAATACATTATCATTCTAATATATTCATAATATCATAGTAGAGGTCCCATAATGTACACAATAAGTTTAAAAGTTTTCGAATGATAATACGCATAGTCTTCAAAATTGCCATTCTGTGTGCCTTCATTCGTGTGCCAGACATATCTTATGGACCTGAGATAAAACATGCCGAAAATTCAACACAATGGTGGAGTGAATTCATAGGTTTGAAAACAGTAGTGGACAATATAGTTCATAGCATAATTGCAATGTGTATAAATAACTTGCCCCGGGTAGGTATTTTTCCCTATACCTAGATAATTCAAATACTGTGCGTATGGTTACCGATCCGGCTAGCACAAACGGGATTCGTCAATCCCGATAGGCCTATCCACAATATTTGCGCTCACTCGCAAGTGATTAGTGGTCCATGATGCTGGGGACTTTTAGCATGAACAACTTAGGCATGAAATAATACAGTCAAGGCATTCAGTTTGCAAGTAATTGTCCATAATAAAACGTTTTAGCATGTATCTCCCCCAAGTAGTTTATAAAAAATTTAAACAAAAGTTGGGGCTATGAACTCACCATAGTTATCAGTAGTAATTTATAACAACAATTGTGTATGGCGAGACCGCGATCTTTAATGATTACCTACGAAAGCATAGCAATCGCGTTTCAGTATAGTGTACAATATGAGTGTACAAGTATATGTAATGTCATTGACTTGGTTAAGATGTTGTACATGGATCTTAAGTTAAGATATCCATTAAGTGTTTGTTTGGCTTATAGCCTTTTTATAATTGACCTCGTACCACCGTTCGGGCTTTCAAAATCAAGAGGTCGTGTAGTAATCGCACGAGGAGTCAGGACACTTTAAATTGTAAATCCACAACTCGTCGATACGATACCCTTAAAAGGCCTCTTTATGATAATGAAATTCCCTACTATTGTAGTACTTATCATTTATAGGTAAGTATTTGAAAAAGACAAATGTTGTATAAAACATGTGTCGTGTTTCGTCAAAGACTATTTGTTGAACTTGTGTGGTGACGTGATAGTATATGTTGTGTCGTGAAGTAGTTTAGCATAACATTTATCATGTGTAAGTGTTACTCACTCAATGAGTGTGTGATGAAAATAATTACGGCGTGTCATATTATGATGTCGTGAAATACAAAGGTTTCAAAAATAGTTTTTAAGTTAATATAAGTTCATGGGTTTAACAAGAGTTAAGACTTGTGAAAATGGTATTTTTATAGTTTATATCTCATATGGTCATTTATCTAGTTTGCCAAAGTTTAGCAAAAGTTCAATGTAATGAACAAGTTTTTGAAACAATTTTCGGGTTATCACAATCAAACTAGCCGTGCGGCTATGTTACGGTCAAGAAACTTGAAACAACAATCAAGGCCATATCTAATGGCTATTTTTAATTTAAAATAGCTTGAGACATCAGCCTTGGCTTAACCTTGGCTTTACTTTGGCCTCAAAGAACCAAAATACAACTAAGTTTCCTTAACAATGGTTGTTCAGGTATGTTTAGGTTTTTCCATTTTTAGCAATTTCTGTTCACTTTCCGCTTATTTGCTCCTGAGTTTTTGTAGAAAAAGTCATTCTGAGCAACGTTTGTGCTTTAGACTTTTGCTGATTCAGATAAAAAATGGGTCAACATTGCGTTTTAAAATCATTTCAAAAGACTTTTGTTCCAACAACCTATTTACATCTAGTCATCTTCATTTGACCATAACTTTTTATTTACAAGTCCATTTCAAGTGATTCAAAGACTCAATTTCTAGTATTTACTTCCTATAACATTACATTAAACTTAATCATACCCAAAGTCTATGATTTTATGTCAAAACTCATGATAACTCACTAGTTTCTTACTAGTAGTATTAATGAGTTTCTACACATTGTTTTACCCATTTATTCCTAGGTACAACATCAATCAAGCCTTATTACATGTACTACTTATAACAAAATACATCAAATAATTATAGAGATCATTAAAACCATATTGAATGACAAGAAAATTAAAGAAACTCTTACAAGACTTAGGTTGAGTGGTTACAACAATTTAGCCTAGTTTTCTTTATCTTTCAACCTTGTCTTCAACCTCTTAACCCAAGCTTACAAATCCTTTTACCCTTGTAATAACCTTCTTTATTCAACCCTAACCCTAGGACTTTTCAAGGATCATCAATACCTTTATATTTCAAGTCTAACTTATTGTGTTAATCAAAGTAGATGATGGTGAGTTGGGGTGAGGGATGAACGACCATGGAGGAGGGATGAGAGGTTTTTGGTTACTATGCATGTAAGAAATATAATTATGAAGAGTTATCTTCAAGTGAGGGACAAAAGTATGGTTAAGTGGAGGGTTGTAAGACCAAGGTGTCTAAGACAAGGCCATGTGTCATTGACGTGTTTCCTTCTTACGCCACCTCTCCTTGAGGTGGTAGTGTGTGATTTTATTTGTGATACATTTAGTTTATAAGGAGTATTTCGGTCCCGGTAATTACTAATTTTAAGCGGTTAAGTCACGAAATTTAAAACTGGGTAACGCTAAAATTTAATACTTACAAAAATATTAAATCTTATCAATATACTCTAACTAGGTATATTAAAAGTGTGATAAGTCTAATAGGGTTCATTTATGTTGTTAAAACCTAATAACGTAGCTTCGAGCACGCGTATTACATAAGGGTAAAATATTTACCTTAAAATGGCAAAGTGGCTGTAATTCATATAAAATATGACTAGTGGTGAAACTAAAGTATTTTGAACACATAGATTTTTCCTAGTCTTGTGTTGGTTGTGAGGATAATTCACACTATTTAATTTTTGAGATTACTTATATAAATAATTAAAAGTAATTTATATAACGTAAAATAGTAAAGTATAGACCTGTAATGTGCGAGGGGCTACAGCCTTCCCCCATTACGGAAATCATGTCCTCATGATTTAGTTTGATGTAACCGAGAAGAGATGCGGATATTGCTGTCGCATTTGGTCATCTCTTTCCCAAGTGTATTCAGGCCCTCAGCAAGAAATCCAACGTACTTTGACGATAGGGATTCTGCTTTGTTTCAATTGTTTGACCTCACGGTCCGTTATTTCAATAGGTTCCTCAATAAAATGTAGCTTGTCATCGAGCTTAATCTCTTCTAATGGAATGACAAGGCTTTCATCGGATAGACATTTCTTAAGGTTTGACACGTGGAAAGTGTTATGGATTCCACTCAATTCTTGAGGTAGCTCGAGTTTGTATGCTACCGGACCAACTCATGCTAGGATTCTGAATGGTCTAATATATCGTGGACTTAGTTTTCCTCGTTTTCCAAAACGGATTACGCCTTTCCAAGGCGAGACTTTCAGCATAACCCTATCTCCAACTTGAAATTCCAAGGGTTTTCGCCTAGTGTCAACGTAGCTTTTCTTGTGATCTCTAGCAGCTTGTACTGGACCAGATTGTAATGTTACTGCTTTTGGTAGTATGGTTACTCCTTTTTTTGTAACTCTTTCAGAGGTTACTGTTACTAATAGTGCATATTACAAATACCAGTATTCCTACTGGTAATTCTACTAAGCCTTTTACTACTGGTTTTGGACCTAACGTGGGTAATGCTATGGATGGTACCCAACCCAATGATCAGGTGGTATTGGATTCTTGTAAGAATTTTGAGGAAGCAATGCACGATATTGAATTAAAGAATGCGGAGATGGCTGCTTCTAATCCATCACCTCTGATTTCTTCTCTTACAAACACTCCAAGTGTTTTGAAACAGCCTACTACAAATGTATCAAATGTGAAGCCGATTTCATATGCGGGTGCTACATCTAATGACCCTAAGAAACACAAATCTAATTTTCGTAGGATGGAGTATAGCAAGAAAATGAACGAAGTATATCTTTATGTTCCTATGAAAGTGGTAGAAGAGGTAAATTCTAGATTTGAGAATTCTCTATACGGTTATTTTCTTGGTAAACGTATTACTTTTCTGGTTGTTGATTATTATGTACATAATGCGTCGGCCAGGTATGGTATTCAAAAGGTTATGATGAATGCAAAGGGGTTATTTTTTTTGAGTTTTCCACTTGTAAAGGTGTTGAGGATGTTCTGGAAAACGGACTGTAGATTATTAGGAATGTGGCAATTATTCTTAAAACTTGGACTTTGAATACTAACTTGCTTAAAGAGGATTTGACTAACATTCTGGTGTGGGTTAAATTTCATGATGTCCCCCTTGCTATGTTTTCTGATGATGGTCTCAGTCTCCTAGCATACACCAGAAATGCTAGATTCCTACACTAATCAAATGTGTTTGAAATCATGGGGTCGAAGTAGTTTTGCTAGGTGCTTGATTGAAGTGAAGGCAGATGTGGTATTAGGGAGAGTCTCACTATTGAGATACCCTTACTTGATGGGTCGGGTTCTACTATTGAGAAGGTTCGGGTTGAATACGAGTGGAAACCGCCTAGGTATGGCCTTGTAATCTTTTTGGTCATACTCTGGACAACTGTCCTAAATTGGTTCCCCCTCCAATCCAGCCCACGGATAAAGATAGTGATGATTTCCAACATGTCAATAATAAACAAAAGGGTAAGAGTGGAAGCGAAAGTGCACCGGGTAAATGAGGATTTATTAAATCGAATGTGGGTTCTAAGTTCCGTTATCAACCTAAAGCGCCTCCTCCCGAGCCCAAGAAGGTGGATGTTATAAAGAAGAATGCCACTGAAGTTGCTAGTACGAGTGGGACGCAGATTGCTACATTGGATCCCTTTGATGCCCTTAATATGATTGGTACTGATGACTATGGCATTTCTTCTAATGTCGTGGCTATGGAAAGGTCTGAATTAGATTCTAGCAGTACAAAGGAGGTTGGGTCTCAAAATACTGGTAATGTATCACAAGAACCGCTTGTGAGTGTTGTAAAAGATAAGGTGCAGAAAGGGTTAACTGCTTGTGAGTTTCGCGGCTTGTAAGCCTAGTTCTTCTATTTCTTTGTCTACTTCTTCTACTAAAAGGGTTAACCCATTCTCTAATGTGAGAGAGATTTTTGATTTTGACAATGATGAGGAAGAGGTTGTTAACACTTTCGATGAGTCTATGAACTTATTTGGTGGTGGTCATGAGCTTAAAGATGACTATGCGGATCCAATCAAAGATCTTCTAGGGAATTTGAATGCTTTTTATGATATGTATGATATCAAGCTCCAAGGTCTTGGTAGGAAGTAATTTTTTTATCGTAAGAGTCTAATGTTATCTTATGATTAGTGGTTTATTTTCTTGTTTAGAGAATAGGAAGTATCTTGTTATGTAAGCTTTTTCGCCTATGTAACGGGCTGAGATATCGGATTCACCAAAATCCTTTGTACTTAAACGTTTTTTGGAGTATTATATTTACCGGGTATTTTGACCTTTAACCCAAAAAATGCTTGAACTACCCACTAATCGCTTGTGACATGCTACTAAGTGTTACAAATACTATACCATGCAAAAACTAAAAGGCCAATAGGAAACAACCACTTGCGAAAAAAAGAATCACCACAACTATCCATCAGTCGCTTCGAAGGAGATTGATGTCCTTAGTGAGACTGCCTCCTTAAAAAACCTTCCTAAGAAAAACCCAATGGGAAAACCTTGGAGAAGGAAAAAAGAGTATAACTCTCACCTAGATCTCCAACAAACAATCAAAGACGCCAAATGCAATAACCAACAAACCAGAACAACAACCAATCAACCAACGCTCCACAAAATCTTTAGAATGAGAACACGACATTAAAGATGCATTAAGGAGAATTGTAACTGACAAACTTGTAACAAATCTTTCACATTCGCCTTCTTCTTGAATCTGCATATGAGAAGCTTCAGACGATCCGTAGACAACACTTCTGACAGACCGAGACTTCGATGAGGGAATAAGAAACCGAATAATATAATCAAGAGAAGACAGTATAGAACTAAAGCCATCAAACACCTTCAAGGAGTCCCACACTTGCATAGAAAACAAACAAGCAAAGAAAAGGTGATCATAAGAATCCGGTTGCATCTCACAAAGAGGACACAAAAGCGGGTCATCAGTAGAATCATCTTGTCTTCGAATCATATCTTGAGTCTGCAATCTCCTCTTCATAACTAACCACAAGTGAAAAGCATGTCTCGGAATCCGATTACAGAACCACACCAAATGATACCAATCAACACTATTACCACGAGGCCAAATACTTTCCCAAACCAAAGAAATCGAGAACGGCTTAAAAATCCCTGCACTAGTTCGCCAAAACAATCTATCTACCATATGATCTATTAATTGAGGAACTACTAACAAACCAAGTGAAGGATAACGAACCACCCAATCAATAGGTCAGCCCACCCATTGTTTGTGATGATATCTCGAACTGAAGAAGCAACATTAAAACCATCATGATGAATATCATGGGATGAAACAATAAGCGATAAAGGTCTCAATAGGCACCAAGAATCAAACCAAGCGGACACCTTAGATCCATTCCCTAACTTATACCATATAAATTTACGAATAAGGGGCCGAATTTGTAAAATCTTTCGCCAACTCCAAGACATATTACCACGACAAGGGACATCACAAAAACTACGATTTATAAGCTTATAAATATGAATCCATTTCACCCAAAAGGACTCCTTACAAGAAATAATACTCAAAATATGGGATGTAATCAAGGCACTATTAAAGGAATCAAGCCTCCTAATCCCAAGAACACCCTCTTGCCTAGGTAAACAAACAACCTCTAAAGCAACTTTAGATTTACCCTGACGCACATCTCCATAGCCCCATAAAAAACTCCTTATAAGTTGTTCTACATCAAGAATAATACGGGAGGGAAGAATAAATACTGCAATAGATATGCATAGAAGAGAAAATAGATTGAATAAGTTGAAGTCTTCCTGCAAATGAAAGAGATGTATTCTTCCAGTCTTTAATGCGATTAGATAACCTCTCAACCAATTCTTTGCAATCTCTAAAGATCAATCTGGTAGTAACCAACAGAACTCCCAAATACTTAACCGGAAGGCAACCTTCATCAAATGGGAGTACCTGTAAAATGGCCTGCTTAATATGATTAAGGACATTACAAAAATAAGTTGTGCTTTTAGGCAAACTCAGAACAAGGCCAGAAGCTTGTTTAAACTCATTTAATGCCTCGATAATAACTCTAACCAAATTAACATCATCATGAGCAAAACGGAAGAGATCATCTATAAAACACAAGTTAATGATATTTAAATTAGAATATTTGTTATGAAAAGAAAAGAGCTTAGAATTGCGAACCCGGTGATGGAACATAAGAGTAAGGATCTCCATGACAAGAGTAAACATGTATGGCGACAACAAATCACCTTTCCTAAGACCCCACTTACCATAATCTAATTTAAACCCTTAAAATAACCATGCAGCACTCCATTAACATTAATGGAGAAGGAATTCGTGGTAGCACACTCCATAATCTAGCCAATCATGCGGGAATGAAAACCAAATCTAATAAGAATATTTCGTAAAAAATTTCAATCGACAGTGTCGTAAGCCTTTTGATGTCAACTTTAAAAGCACATCTAGCAGGGCCACACTTGGATGATTTTTGTTACCAGTATGATATTAAACTCCGAGGTCGTGGTAGGAAGTAATTTTAATTAAAACCCTAATTTTCTCTCCCCTTGGGGGCGATTTCCGACCACCCTTTTCCCCCCACTTTCTGATCTAAAACCTACCATCTACCCGCCTCTATATTATTCTTCTTGAATAATATGCAATCGGGTATGATGGCTGGTGTTTTTTGGGGCGAGGTGTGCCTTCATATCTATTCTTTATATTATGGAAATCGTCTCTCTCTTTGAGTAACCCTAAATTGATCTTTTATGTATATGATTATTTTTTAATCGTTTCTCCTTAGGGTTTGTTTTTTATGCTGGGTATGTTCGTATGGCCTAACATGAGATCTTTGGATCTGATTCTCTTTTTATGAGTTGCTCGTTTTTTGGTGGTTCTGCACGTTTATATGATTGTTTACCCGGTTAAGGTTAGGTTTGTGGCGATTTCTCATTATCGGACGTGGGTTTGGAGAGTGTAAGTTAAGTTTTTAGGGATCTTATTCAAAAACCCTATATTGATTATTCCTAGATCTGTTCTTCGAGCCTTCGTACTTTGTTGGATCTGTTGTATTGGTTTGTTGGTACGTAAGGGTTGTCTTATGAACCCTTTGGTGCAGATACTATGATTTGATCCTTTTCTACATTCTTATCCAATAGCAGATTGCATCATAGGGGTCTGTATGATTTGGTCGATGGTGGTTGAATGGGTATTAAGATGCGCAATACCCTTGTTAAGTTCATGATGGTTCGTGCAGCAACAACGTGGTGTTGGTTGGGTGCCTGTTCTATCATGATTGTGTCTTATGGTGATGGTATGTTAGGGTTGGTTGGACTAACCCTATATTTCATCCTGCTTGTGTTCTAATCTGCCGCACCTGTTAGTTCTCTCTCTATCCAGATTTGTCACACAACGGGTTAGGTGATGGCTGCTCTAGGGCGGCTAATTGGTGGTTAGGGTTTGTATAACCCTATTTTTGGTTCCCACGATCTGAATTGTGAGTACTGGGCATTGCATTTGTTATCTCACTGCAATTTTTTAGGATTTAGAAAATCCATAGTGAAGAGTCGGTCACCCCAACTCTAGTCTAGCATATGTTAGCTCGTAGACATTACGTTATTTATTAGTTATTTAGTTTAGAGCAACACCGTGGAGGACGGACGGGTCTTTACCCACTGTATGCCTGATCCACAGTCCGAAGGAGGACGTGTAGTATGTAACTATAAATACCCTCTACCTCCCAAGGTAGAGGGTTGGACCTTTCACTCAATCTAACCTTTCTTTCTTTGTTTACTTTCTCTCTCTAGAAAGGCTCCCACCTTCTACTTTCTCTCTCTAAACTCTTAAACCATACGCCCCATTTATGTTATGTTATGATGTGTTTGTGAAATCCAATATGTTACAATTGGTATCAAGAGCCATGGTTTGATCATCTCTCTTACATATCCTTGGATTTCTAGTGGTTTTATATGGTTTTTGAGTTTGAAAAAGTTAAGTGGTTTTTGCATCATTTGGATCATTTCTAGTGTTAAAGTTTGAATTTTGGGTGTACTTTTGTGTTAAGAATCATTGTAAGTGCTTGGATTTTGATTTGGAAAGCTTGAATCACTGTGGTTGAGCTTGTTTTGGATTGAAAAGTGTGTTTTTGAAGTTTTTCTTGCTAGCGACTTGGCTCTCGTAGTGTTTTTCATCGTAGCGACTTGCTTCAGTAAAAGTTAGCGAGTTACAGTGTTAGTTGATAGTGACTTGAGCCTAGCGACTTATCTATTGAGACAAGCCGACAAATAGTACAAGTTAGTGGATTCTCCACTACGGCTAGCGACTTGGTGAGGTTAGCGACTTGCTTCAAAAATTGTTAGAGAGTTGTAGTGTAAATTGTTAGCGACTTGTTACTAGCGACTTGGATACTTAGCGAGTTGCTCTTTAGCGACTTGTCAGCTTAGCGACTTGTGTTTAGCGACTTGGTTCATAGCGACTTGTGTTTAGCGACTTGGTGACTTAGCGACTTGTCTTCATAGCGTTTTGTTGACTTTTCCCTATAAAACTTCAAACGGCCATAACTTTTGAACCGTAACTCCGTTTTCAGCGTTCTACCCATCAAAACGACCGTGAGAACAAGGAGAATGGCGCGCCGAATTAACTAAAGTTTATTCGAGTCAATCTTCGAGGCCTAATTCCGCTCCGAACAGAAGTTATTGAGGTTTTTATGTTTTTAGACCTAAATTTCTCAGTAAAAACGGGCATAAACCAATCCAAATCTTAACCAAACAACATCTCTGCTAATCCTACAAATAATCATATGTCCTAACACACAATTCTCTATCATTGTGTCGATCCATCAGTCATCTTAAAACATTTCATTGGTCATTGCTTAACGGTTTGGTCTTGATTTTAGTAAAATCCCGCGAAAGATTCTATTTCTCGGTTTAAATCATAGACTTGCAAAATCCCGTGCATTCTACCACATCATGTCTTACTCTACTGACCCAGTGATTTCAGAAGTGCTTAAATTGTATGATGATGTGGACAATAATGATAATGAATGCTACACTGAACGATTAAAGATGTTTGAATTAAACAATGAGGGTGTGAGTTCTTCCTGCTCTGAGTTCAATGAGAAAGATTTGCACCTGTTCAGGCTACAGAAATCCATGCAAAAGGAAAGCAGCATTGAACCTTTTCAACAACTTCACTCTTACCTCATGTTACTTCTACACATAACAAAGGAACGAACATGTATTGCCCTCTTCCGTCAGGACTTATCCATATTAACAGGAACTTTGCTGTTAAACCTCGAGCAATTGGAGCTACAACTTGACAAAGAGAAGGTTCAAAAGGATAGTTCTAGTGCTGCACTTCAAGTGATCTACAAACATTTCCAGTCATTCATTAGAAGGGAATTCACATCAGACTATGATAAAGACATGAATGAAATATCTTTCAAGATACACAGTGGAATGGAAATTAGCGTGTTCATAGAGACACTTATCCATCTCATGGATAATGTGGAGAAGTATATTGAGGAAGTTACTCAGACAGATGAAAAAGTGGATGAGTGTATGGTGCAGTTGAGAGACAGTTGTGATATGTTGTGTAATGTATCTGTTGAAGAATTGGGTGTTGTTGAATTCAGAATGTCAGAGACAACAAATAATGATGAGTCGGGTAAAGCACCAGATGATGGATCAGTTGACACTGAATACAGAGGCTCAGAGATAGATAAGCTTGACACAGCCAGCGGTCCAGTGACTCTTGTTACACATGATGTGGATGCAGATATCAGACCAGAAATTGAGCAGGTGTCATGTAATGAGGTACCCTTAACTGTTCAACATAGTGCATCTGCTAATGTACCTAAACATACTGATCTTAATGTTGAACATGATTCTGATAAATGTTCCTTGGTTGAGGCTGAGTCTAATAATTTAAAAACAAATGATATGGTTGATAAAAAGGCTTTTGAAGAACTTTCAAACAAATTCTCAAAACTTGAAAAACATTGCATTTCACTTGAAATTGCAATACAGAGTAAAGAAGAAAGTTTTCAACTTAACAAACTATTTAAAAATCCGGAACTTCCTGAATTCCATGAACTTTTTGAAATTAACACTTTGAAAGCTCAGCTTCAAAACAAAGAGTCAACTATCAACAATTTGAAGAAACATATTTCTAATATGCATGTGAAAAGTAATTTGGTTACAAGTAATTCTGATGATAATACTATTGATGATATTCAAATGAGAAATGATGAATTAGCAATTTGTGTGGCCAAATTACTAAAGGAAAATGAGTCTTTGAGAAAGCATCACATAGAACTAAGTAACTCTGTCAAAGATGCTAGAACTAAATCAATAGAACAAACAAACTCTTTGATAGCAAAAATTGATGATCTCAAAGCTCAACTTCAGGAAAAGAGTTTCGCTATTGTTGCCTTAAAAAATGAGCTTAGGAAAACTGTAGGGAAAAGTGTGAACACTAAGTTTACAAAACCATCAACCTTGGGGAAACCAGATTCTCATCCCATTAGAAACCGGTCCATTGTTAGGCAGCCTACTGCGTTTTTATCCGAAAGACCAAAATTTTCAAAAACACGATTTGCCTCCCAAGTTGATGAGAAACAAGTTTTGTCAAAACCAGTCACTTCACCTGAGTTACCTAAGAATAAGGCTTCTAGCTCCGTTAACCCTAAACACGTAGCTACTTCTACTTCCAGCACCTCTAGGATTAGTTCGAAAACAGTGTCAAAACCAAGCATTTAAACCCATAATTCATATGATATGAATGACTTGTGGAAGAACTATTATCTAGAGAAAGCTAGGAAAAAGGCACAGATTCGAAAAGACGGAATCTTAGGTGCAAGACCTAGGGTGAGGAATTCTACAAGATTTCAAGGCACTGCTAGTAGTTGTAAACCACTACCTAGGAACACTCAAAAGACTAGGGATTGGCGTGCATCTAATAGTAGTTATGAGCATAAGAATGCTAAGCATGTAGAAAACAAAAATATAAATTCTGAGTCTTTTCCACATAAGAAACATTTTCCTAATTCACATGCCAAGGTACAATCCACTAAGACTACCTACATGGCTAAGGTCCAACATGTTATGATGCAAAACAAACCTAAAACTTCGTCTAGATGGATCCAAACTGCTAAATCTTTGGAGTCTAGGAATAACGATAAGTCTTTCACTTTTCATAAGAATATCAACAATTGTAGACCTTGCCATAAATGGATGCCGTCTAGTAGAATGTTTAAGGATTCTGGACTTAGGTGGATACCTACCGGAAAGCTGTTTACCGATGACAAAATCAAGGTTGCCTGTGAAACCCGAAAGGGTTTGGATACTAATGTCACTAACCAAAATATATGCAATCAAGTTTGTAATATTAGTGCAGGTAGTCCTTACTCTGTTGCAGATACTTCGATCCTTCACTACATGGACTGGCTTAAAGTATGGATTACAAATGGATTGATATCTCATAACTCATGGGTTCAAGTAACTCAATCTTGATATTCTTTCAGCTATGACGTCTGTTCACTTCAGTTCAGGCCTCGTACTTCATCATTATGGTGTCTGCAGATAACACTTCAGGCCCCGTTCTTCAAAGAAAAGAAAAGTGTACGCTCTTCTGTGCGCTTTATCTTCAGCTAAAGAGAAATTCTCTCGTGAATGGCCATACTCATCTACATTCTCCATCTTTGAGCTTCATGCCTTTCTCCATGTTCGTTTCGTCATCAAGTGGATCTACATTCATTGGAGTTTACTCTTATTCACTTGTTCAAATCAAAAATGGCAACTTCGAATGCAATTTTTGAGGGGGGGAAGTGGATATACATATTGATGGAGGTTTGTATAATGGTCAGACTACTCAAGAAGCCTAATCTCCAGTTATTCCTCAAGGCGTTGTTAATGACTATCATTGCAGTTGCACTCATGAATAGTGATCCGCTCTTTGGTATTCCTTTGCCAAATCTTCACGGATTATTGTTTCATTGTTCTTTCCTAAATGTGCACTCTGTAAATCAACCACATGAACATTAAGGAAAATGACTTCCTCATCCTCTTAAAAACATTATTGGTGAATCTTCCAGATCAGTTTCTACATGTATACCTTAAGGAAGAATGCCAGATGTTGAGGAATCATTTGCTCCGGTTCATTCAGTGGGTCAATTTACATCCGATTGTATGATTATTCACGTGTTGGACATTTGACACAAGTTGATTACTTCAAAGTTACTCATTTATCACTTATTTATGGTTGAAGTTGACGTTCACAAAGGCGTGTTCTTACTTGATAACTTGCTCGGGCTTAAGAATTAAAGTTGAAGACTTGGGTTAACTAGTTACCAGCAGTCGAGGTGGATGGTTGAAGACCTGGTTAACTATCACTATTAGGAGTTATTTTGTTTTACTCAGTGTCACACGCATATGACGGTGTGGATAATCGCAAGAGGTGTTAATGTCTCATACTTTGCTTGAGTAGTGAGTACTTAGAGATTTGCTTGAAGCATAAATTCTCTACACCGTTCTTCCAACATTAGTACAAGCATAAGTCACAAATGTGGGGAATTTAACTTTAGTTTCAAGTTTGGTAAATCGGGTTTTCTTCATCAATGGTCACTTCAAATTGTCTACATATGGGTTGATGAAGATAGTCAGAGAGAGTTTCTGTAGCAGTTGATTCTCACATGATTCAGTTGAGCTAATTGTTTGTTCTTCTCTATTTCATGAGTATTTGGCATGTATAATGGCCTGCTGATTCTGAGGTATCAAAACCAGCAAGGGGGAAGGAGATACACATCTAAACACACAACGAGTACACATGATGAACTTAATACTTCTTCTCCATTGAAGTAATCCCGGGAAAGACAAATGTCATAACCGCAGAGAAACTCAGTGTTTATCTCGTAGCCTTTGGTGTGTTATTCCAACTATTTGGGGGAAGGTTGTATTATTCCAACAATTTGGGGGAAGGATATATTATTCCAATCATTTGGGGGGAAGTGATCTCTGGATACTTTTGGTATGTGTTACTCAGCTTTCATTAGGAAGAAATATGAGAAGAATATTTGGAGCGTGAGATGATATTGCTTATCTACATCTTCTATATGGTTTATGGTAGCGCTTCCGGTTATTGCTTCATGTACACAATGCAATGATGATTCCGATGAGATCGCAACCAACAGGGGAGAGATATGTGTACATCAGGGACACACAACATGTTCACATGATCGAGCTTAATCAGTTATTCCGGAGTTGATATCCGCAGAGAAGATCAGTGATTCAACCAGTTACTGTGATGTCGTTGTCTCTAATCTGGTTGGGTACTTGTGTACATTATGGGCTGATTGGTTATATGGAAGATAACTGGAATGCACTTGGTAAAATGAAGATGTTGATATATGGTTCCCCTGAATAGACAACTGCTCAATCTCGAAGAGTAATGTGTACATCGGGGATGCACAACAAGTTCATGTGATCTCGAACTTAATCATTTAATCTCGAACTTGTTACTTCGGTGTTTTCGTCTTCTTCGGGGTGTTGAGCTTCATTCAATGAGACCGCTTTGTGTTCAACTCTACTTCTTAGGTAAATGGTCTTTATTCGATGTTTGTCGGTTTGGGGGGAAGCTACCAAAGATTCAAATTGAGAAGGCTCATGTTCAGACGATTTTCTTAGAAGCCTCGAATGCTTTGGTGGTGAAAGTTTAAGAGATGATGTCTTCTATCTTCTACAAAGTGTTGAACGATTTCCTTATCTCGGTACTCGTATCATCATCTTCTTAAACTATTTCTCTATCTTTGTATATAATTTTCAAAAAGCAAAATACAAAATTATAAAACCAACAAAAACAAAATAGAAAAATATAAAATCAACAAAAACCCATAAAAATCAGAAAATTGAAAAAAAAAATACAAAAAAAAAAAAAAAAAAAAAAATGTTTTCTCAAGACATGTCTTTTGGTATCGATAACATCTACGGTCTTAGAAATGTCATTCAATAATGGCACGGGACTTTAGATGAAGTTCGAGCGGGAGGTGTAAATATTTCTTTCTAAACATGTCTCAAAATATGGCTTGCAGTTAATTCAGACTGTAACTTGTGCTTAAACCATGGTTTGCTATTATTTCAGATAGCAACCCGTTCTTCAAGAAAGGAAAGTGCTGCGCTAAACCAATTTTCAAATATTTCGTGCACTTTTCCTAAAACAAAACAAGGAAAGAATGTCGTCGAAAAGACTGCTGTTCCTACACAAATGTTTTTCCGTCTAAAATTCTTCAGGATAATATTTGTTGTTTTTCAAAAATGGTGGTTAATGAGTTGCTTGAAAATCAATCTAATTCAGAGTTTTTCAAAAAAAATTGAAAACTCAATCAATGACTTCAGCGCTTTTAAACTTTTCAAAAATTGAGTCATTGATTGAGGGGGAGAATGTTTTCAAATCTATGTCATCTAACGGGCTTTCTTAATTATCCTATATGCTTAATTAAAAATCATGTTAACCTACGTTGAAGGACTAGGTGCCTAGGATATGATTGCTAGGATTAGATGATTAGAGTTTGATAAACACATTATTCCCATGCTTTATATGAACTGATTGATATGTTGAATTGACTTTTATTAGTCGATTGCTGTTTGGGTGTTGTCGACCACCATATATCTGTTTGTGTCCACTAACGTATGCAGATATCATGGATATAAGAATGTTCCCGATCTGGAACCCACAAATGAATATGATTGGATGCCGAAAGGAAAAGGGTAACTATTTCTTAAGTCGACAAATGAAGAAACGGAGCTTAATTGGACTTCTATGGAGAGTTGGCATGAAAAAATGCAACGTCAGAAGTCTCACTGCATCTGCAGACGGTTTTCTTCTTGCCCTACAGCAACAACAGAAGCTTCTCAACCACCTAACGTATCTTTGTGCAGGATACCATTTTTAAACAATTTTGAAAAATATTGTTTTGAAAATGGAAAAATATTGTTTTGAAAATAAATCGGATTCAAAGTTTTGAAATCAACCGGACTTTATTTTGTCAAATCTTCAGTGATTTCAAATTAAATATTTTCAAACGATATTTCATCAAAAAGTCCGTTTGTACGTTATAATGTGGTGATCTAAAGATTTAATGTTATGTCATGGTATGATTTTCTTTAAAAATCAAGGTCTTTCAAAATGAAATTTTTTCTGTTCTTGTTTGATTGTGAAATTGTTTTATTTTACTTAAAAGATCTCTTGAAAACTATCATACCTGACACTAACAATCTTTAATGTCGAAAAACTGTTCCTTATTAATCATCTTTCAAAATTAAACTTTGCCACGTCTTTCCCTAAAATTTTCTAAATGATTTAAATCAATCGGGATCCAAAATCTCAATTGGTTTGAAATTTTTGATTGGGGGAGAGATCGTGATTTAAATATCAAATCGGTTTTAAAAAGGTGATTGTTTCAAAAGCACTCCTTCCTTCATGTGCCAAACGATTTCTAATACATAATGCACATGATTGTGGAGGAGCATTTAACCATAAACCAGATGAGTATTTAAACCAGGCCACATATTCTCCCAGGTTTTCTAAACCTTATTAAATCACTTGGGATCCAAAATCTCAAAGGGTTTGATATTTTTCATCGGGGGAGAATTTGTGATTTAGTTATGAAATTTGATAAAAGGTGATCGTTTTGATTCAATTGTGCAGGCTGCTCTCTCATATGTGCTAAACGCTTTCGAATCTCGAAGCACATATTGAGGGGGAGCATTTCAAAAAAAAATTAACTCTCAAGGTACAAAGATTTCTATGTTTCAGTATAAAGTACCTTGATTGATTTTCTAATGATTTCTTAATAGCTTTTGTGATCGTGGATGTACTTAAAAAGAACTCTTTCCTCTATGTGACAAAATGATTTCAAATATCCTACGAATATATTGAGGGGGAGAATTTACCAAGAAAATCAAATGGCTTTTTCCATGGAAATTGTGATCAAGAATATCTTTCAAACAACTCTTGCCTCCATGTGCTAAACAATTTCAAATCATATGCACATGTTGAGAGGGAGCATTTCTAAATGATCAAAAACAATTAAGGTACAAAATGTTTTGATTTTATATCACAAGTACCTTGATTGGTTTTTCCAAATGATTTTTCAATTGGTTTCGAGAAGGAATGAACTGTACCAAAAGACCGACCATTTTACTTTATGTATGGAGTTATAAGGATGGTGAGGTTAGGTATTCGTTCCCACGATCTGCCAGAGCCGGAGAGATCTACCCAGGGACAATCCACTAGATAGTGTAGAGTCTTTTGGTTTGATGAAAAAAGGAGAAAAATGAGAAATGGGAAGAGTGCGGACTGAGACAGAGCTAGTACTGGAATAAATCCAACAAGGTTCTAGTTATGAAGTCTCGGTAAGCAATGAAGGGGTTGAAGAATGAAAAAGAATTGAATGGGAAAAGGGTGAAAATAAATAGCCCTCCGATAATTCAACCTTAGGGCAGAAACCGGGTTCAATACATATGCTACTGGTGGTTACTAAGGTAACACTAGTATTGAAGACAAGACGTCATGGACCCAGTGACGCACTGCACCTAACTTCCCAAACTACTCAAGTTCCTCTTAAAAGGGCTTGTTTCATTCTCACGGGGAACCGACATTATCTATCGACTTTCTCTTATAGATTGTTGATATTGAAGAAGGAGACCCTCTCCCTAGTCTCCGGCATAGGAACCAAATGCGCACAATTGAGTCTAGAGCCAAGAGATTAGCCATAATATCTCATTAGGACACAAAATTAATGAAGATTTGCTGTTTCACACAATTTGGAAAGTAAGAATATATTGAGAGTCCTACGCATTATCCTTGTGGTATTGCCTGAACATTCGAGTGATATGAAAATATTCACGATGAAGATGGAAATCCTTCTAGAGCCAACATCAAACAAGCTCTTGGTGGGTGACATGTGAGATCTTGCAAAAGATCAAGCTTGTGACAACTGGATAGAAACAATGGGGCGATTCATTCTTGAATCATCCTTGGTCCAGGAAATGGATTGACGGATACCTTTGAAAAACCAGTCGTTGTGCTCAATAATTCTTTTCTCTAGCACATCGACTGTGTATTAATCTTTCAAAATTAAAAGGGTATTTATGATTGAAAATTGATTTTTCTTATAAAACCTTAGTCGTATTGCAAAACTCTTTCTTCATGCAATACGCGATTGTTTTCAAATCATTTTGAATCAATCAGTAAATCTCAATTTGCTGGTTCACTCACTCCGTGTTGTCTTCTTTGAGACGTTCCAGGTTGAGAATAGCTAGAACAACTGCGAAACCCTGTCAAGGAGATTCTTCAGAATTAAACCTGATCACAGGCAGTACTTGTACTGATCAACGGGGAACCGTAGGCCGTGTACCTCAATTCAACGAAAGTGATCAAAGACACATTCGTATGTTTAATTGCTAACTGTTGTTTGCAGGTACATTTGGACGGTTGCAGCTGATCAGAATTGAGGAGTCAATCCATAGCCGCATGCTCACACATTACATTCACTTCTAAAGAAATCATGATTGGTGCATATCTTCATCTACTGACTCTGATATTTTCATTCCATGCTTCTGCTACGCTGCTGGAAATATTATGAATCAACAAAATCTTCCGCAACTCTGATGAGAAGATATCATGATCCAAAATGTGAGCATGTCGGTCCAAAAGTCACAACTTCACTTAATGGCGATACAACACAATAAAGGATGATCCAGAGATTTGCTGTGGCTGATGATCTCAATAAAAGCTCGAAGATCATCAAAATGTGGATCAGTTCAAAGACCTCCACTGAAAGTACAAAATATGTGGACTATGACGAGTCACTGCTAATGCACAAAGATTGCGGAAGTGAAGAATTCAAGTCTACGAGCTCAGAACAGAAGAAAAACTAGAATGCTAGGAAACAAAATGTAATTCATGGGGTGACCTCCCTTAGGGGGAGATTGTTAGGATTTAGAAAATCCATAGTGAAGAGTCGGTCACCCCAACTCTAGTCTAGCATATGTTAGCTCGTAGACATTACGTTATTTATTAGTTATTTAGTTTAGAGAAATACCGTGGAGGACGGACGGGTCTTTACCCACTGTATGCCTGATCCACAGTCTAAAGGATGACGTGTAGTATGTAACTATAAATACCCTCTACCTCCCAAGGTAGAGGGTTGGACCTTTCACTCAATCTAACATTTCTTTCTTTGTTTACTTTCTCTCTCTAGAAAGGCTCCCACCTTCTACTTTCTCTCTCTAAACTCTTAAACCATATGCCCCATTTATGTTATGTTATGATGTGTTTGTGAAATCCAATATGTTACACAATTGATCGTGTTCTTGATGTATTATAGGATCTTGACTCTCGTTTGGAGCCTGGATCACTGTTTTTGATACATCATTGGATGTTGTGTTCCTGGTTCATTTACTACTGGCACATTACTGGTTGAAGATGATCCTTGCATTGGTTAGGGTTTCTTCGTGTGTTTCAAGCTTCAATGCGGATTACTAGATTGCTTTGAAGTTGATTGGAATTACTATAATGACTATGGCTTAGCGTTTAATTCATATTTTTATATCTTTTTATATAGTCGTTGTAGTTGTAAGTTATAAGAATGGCATGTCATTATTATATAGTGGTTACAAGTAAGTTGCACTGTTTGTTCATTTTTTGTTGCCCTGATCGGGCAGAGGGCATGGGAGTCACCCGTGTCATTTATACTTCAATTTTTTTTGGTGTAATTGAATTTTACCGGGGTGAATTAACCCTTTTACCCAAAAAAAGAAGTAATTTTATTTTTGGTAGGTCATAAGATTGGCATGTCTTTCTTATTTAGTGTTATGGTTGTTGCATATTAGGTGCTTGTTTTATGCCCATGTAACGGGCCGAGATGAGAGATTCACTCTTATCCATTGTACTTAACTATATTTTGGCGTAATATATTTTACCAGGGTGATCCCCTTTTATCCCCAAAAAAATATTAGATATAAAATATTGTCTGAGCATATTGTATCGAGTCTAATAAGTAATATTTTTGCTTGTCTTAGGTCGTTAGTTGAAGGTGCAATATCGTAGAGGTTATCCTAGTCGTCTTTCTAGCCATTTTAGTTCTCGTCTACTCTACCATTTAAGATGAGTAATCACAACCTTTTTTTACTACATTTTAGGGTGAAATGCATGCTTATTATTTGAACTAAATCTTAGTTTTACTATTTTTATGAATTACATATTATTTTATATACATGTGACTTGATAAAATTTAGATTTACGTATTATTTTTAAGACATACAAGACTTTGATTAAATTGAGATTCGCATATTATTTTCGATACGTATGGTTTTATTGACATGACATTTGCAAAATAATATGAATATTAGTGTTGGTGTTGTAGGTGCACCGACGTACCCCAAGAGATGTACCACACGTACACTCTCACATTGTTAGTCCCCCATTTGTGTACAAACGTACCCAATTACACGCACCGCATGTGCGCCCCTTGTCTACGGGTGTAAGTATTATGGATAGCACTATTAGAGGTTGGCCAACTTATCGTTCCCCCATCTATAGAATTGCATAGTATTTATATAGGGGCATTTGTAGCATGACACTATATTACATGTCATTATTTTAGACAGTTATTTACAACCAAGTATTATTTACTATCCGACTTACTATTTTTAGACATATTTTATATCATAAAATGGTGTGTGAATCTATATTTTACAAGTTTCATATGAGTAGGACCTGTAACAGGATAGATTGACATGACTTTTTCCATGAGGACTTCTCTCTAAAAGGTTTTCATATTATATAAAACCTGTGTACGCACCAACTATTTTTATAGTTGGCCGTTTTTCTTATGCATTTCAGGTGATTGTCAGTAAGGCATTTGTGAAGGAACTTGCATCGAAGTCTTTTGTGTCATTATGTTTAATAAAAATCTTATATCTTCAAGAACTTATGTCTTTAAATTTATTTGGTGGTTATGTTGGAACATGTATTTCGGAAAAATGTTGTAATTTGGGATATCTTTTAATTTTTAATTATGCATGGTATGTTCTATGACTTTATGCGTGTGCCTTAAACTATTACATTCCATGTTTCCGCTTTAGTGGGGGTGTGATAAATATGATTTGTTCTTTGGGATTAGAATATAAGGGATTAAATTTTGTTGGTGAAGGCAATAATATACATGTGTTTGTAGGAAATATGATGTTTTTAATTGAATTTACAATTTTGGAAGACATTGAGGATCTTATTGACCCTAGGTTGTCACAAACCTTTTTTTGAAATTACTAACTTACTTATGGATTAAGAAAAAGGCATGATGATTTTCACGGATGGAATTAACGAAGTTAGCTATCAAACACTAGATAAGTCCCTTGATTTTATAGAGTTAACCCATGATGCTCAAGATAGGTTAGGATCACAAGTTGTGCTTAGAGATGATGGTATTAGAAGAGGATGTGAAATCTTTCTTGATTTGTCATGTGTGTTTTTCAAAGATTTTTCTAAACTAAGTTTTAAGTATGAGAAAAAAAAAAATAATCGTTCCTGATCCAAAATACTTACACTTTGGAGGTGAACTCTAACTAGAAAAAGATGATAGTGAAGATAGGGAATGGAATCACGTAAGAGGAATCACTTTGAGTCTAGCTACAAGACTTGTAAATAAAGAAAAGTACTTCGTGGGAGGCAACCCATGTTTATTTGTTTTATGTTTTTCATTTTAGTATTGTTTGTGTCATATATATTCTTCCATTTAATTGTTTAATTTTCCATGTTTCGAATAGTTTGTGAAAATACTTTATTTTGTTTTTAACTCCATCTTAATTCAAATAATTAATTTTAATGTAATTAAATCAAACTAAGGTAAAGGTTGGTGAACCCTAACTTTTCTCTCTCTAGGCAGCCGAAAAAAAACCATAATCTAAACTAAACTTTTTTCCAATCTGCTCTCAATTCCTATTTTTTCTTCAACGATTTGCTATTGTAGTAATTGCATTCGTGTTATATCATCTACTTGATCAAGCTTGCTGAATTGAAAACATTATTTTTAGGATTCCTTGGTGCAATTGATTGTTAGGGTTTTTTTAGTCTGATTTTGGAATCTGATCGCACAATACCTCTCTAATATCTTTTAGTGATTTGGTTGGATCTGTGCTGAATTTGATTTATCTATCCCATTATCCTAGTGCTGCTATTTGTGCTTCATTACAATCAAAACCCTATTCTAGCGTTTGGTGTTTTCTCGTTTGCAAGTAACCTTTGTTTGGGGTTTCCTGGTATTCTAAGTATTGAACCCTAATCTAGGGTTTTATTCATTTACGTTTTGCAAGTAATCCTTTTAAGGGTTTTTCGGTAATTATTGAAAGTGGGCTTTAGAGGGAGAGATGGAAGCGAATATGATTAACTCCCACGGGTTAATATGGATGAATTGAAGGTGTGTATGCTACGGTTAAAGGGTAATGATGATGCCAAAGCTAGAGTATGTCAGCCTTCGATTGTGGAACCTTTTAACACTAGTAGTATTGAATGTAGTGGGGAACCAAAAGCTTCTGTTGAGGGTGTTCGTAATAGCTTTGGTTAGTCAGTTCTCGAATCGATGATGAGCCCTTTTATGACTAATACCTCTCATGCAGCTAGTATGGGTTTGGAAGGGTACGATGAAGCTTCTCAGATTCGTACGGTGTTTAGGGTTTTGCAAAACTCTAAAGTGATTGATAAGGTGAATACTCAGGTGGTGGATGATGCTGGGGGTAGGAGTTCGACATCTATTCCTCTTTTTGGTCCGAGTATTTTACTGATGGGGGGGGGGTTGGTAGTGGAACCTGTCATTAGTTAGTGTTC